>RCUC01076650.1:0-18287 GCA_003697995.1 Taxidea taxus jeffersonii
TGCCAATCTAATATTTTTACCATTGTATGTTACAGACTTCTTGTCCCGTGCTGCTTTCAGGATTTTCTCTTTGTCGCTAAGACTTGTAAATTTTACTATTAGATGGCGGGGTGTGGACCAATTCCTATTGATTTTGAGGGGTGTCCTATGCACCTTCTGGATTTTGATGCTTGTTCCCCTTGCTATATTAGGGAAATTCTCTACAATAATCCTCTCCAGTATACCTTCTGCTCCTCTTTCTCTTTCTTCTTCTTCTGGAATCCCAATTATTCTAATGTTGTTTCATCTTATGGTATCACTTATCTCTCGAATTCTCCCCTCGTGGCCCAGGAGTTGTTTGTCTCTCTTTTGCTCAGCTTCTTTATTCTTTGTCATTTGGTCTTCTATATCACTAATTCTTTCTTCTGCCTCATTTATCCTAGCAGTAAGAGCCTCCATTTTTTATTGCACCTCTTTAATAGCTTTTTTATTTCAACTTGATTAGACTTTAGTTCTTTTATTTCTCCAGAAAGGGCTTTTATTTCTCCTGACAGTGTTTCTCTAATATCTTCCATGCCTTTTTCGAGCTTGGCTAAACCTTGAGAATTGTCGTCCTGAATTCCAGATCTGACATATTACCAATGTCTGTATTGATTAGGTCCCTAGCCTTCGGTCCTGCCTCCTGTTCTTTTTTTTTGTGGTGAGTTTTTCCGCCTTGTCATTCTGTCCAGATAAGAATCTGCTGTTCTCCTTGTTAAGTGAACTTGGTCTTGGCTGGATTTCTTGTTGATGTTCTGGGGGAGGGGCCTGTTGTAGTGATTCTCAAGTGTCTCTGCCCCAGGTGGAATTGCACCGCCCTTCCAGGGGCCGGGCTAAGTAATCCTCTCAGGTTCGCTTTCGGGAGCTTTTGTTCCCTGAACGCTTTCCGTAGAGTTCCGGAGGAAGGGAATGAAAATGGTGGCCTTCCAATCTCCGGTTCAGAGGAGCGGAGAGCTAGGGGCCCGAGTCTTCATTGCGCCTTCAGAGAAAAGCGTTTAATCACTCCCGTCTCCCCAGCCTCCGGCTGCGCTTGGAGAAAATCGAGCGTAATCAGTCCAGTCTCACTGGCTTCTGGGAGCGCTCCGAGCTCACCCAGCCTGTGACCAAGCGTCTCTGTCTCTGGCAGAGTCCCACCTGGAGTCTCCGAACCCCGTAGATCCCTGAGCTCTCCCGGGTCGGAGTCTCTCCGGATCTTGTGGGGACCCCTTGCACAGAGCACCGGCCTGTGTCACAGAGCACCGGCCCGTGTCACAGACCACGGCTCTAGGAAACCTCGGCTCTGTCTCTGCAGCGGGCTTCCCCGCTCTAATACCTGTGAGCTCTGTGACACTCAGACACCTCCGATCCTTCTGTGACTCCGTGGGACCTGAGTCCACGCTGTCCCCGTGAGGTCTTCACCCCAGTTTAGCCTCTGGAGAGATGTCCCTCCACGGAGCAGACTTTTAAAAATCCTGTTTTTGTGCTCCACCGCTTGACGGAAGCCGGCCCCTCCCCCTGGGGTCTATCTTCCCCTCCCGTTGGATTCACTTCTCCGCTGGTCCTACCTTTTAGAAAGTGGTCGATTTTCTGTTTCTAGAATTGTTGTTTTTCTTCTCTTCAATCTCCTGTTGGATTCGTAGGTGTTCAGAATGTTTTGATAGGCTATCTAGCTGATCTCCTGCTGCCTGATGTCGTCTCAGCCTGCTACTTCTCTGCCATCTTGACTCCTCCCTGCTCCTTCATATATTCTTATCTGGAGAAAATTACAAGGAAGAAAAACCACACAAAAAAAGAACAAGAGGCAGTATCAAAGGATAGGGACATAATCAATACAGACATTGGTAATATCTCAGATCTAGAGTTCAGAATGATGATTCTCAACATTCCAGCCGGGCTCACAAAAGGCTGGAAGATATTAGAGAAACCCTGTCCGGAGAAATAAAAGCCCTTTCTGGAGAAATAAAAGAATTAAAATCTAACCAAGCTGAAATACAAAAAGCTATTAATGAGGTGCAATAAAAAAGGAGGCTCTTACTGCTAGGATAAATGAGGCAGAAGAAAGAATTAGTGATATAGAAGACCAAATGACAGAGAATAAAGAAGCTGAGCAAAGGAGAGACAAACAACGACTGGACCACGAGGGGAGAATTCGAGAGATAAATGATACCATAAAATGAAACAAATTAGAATAATTGGGATTCCAGAAGTATAAGAAAGAGAGAAGGGAGCAGAAGGTATATTGGAGAGAATTATTGTAGAGAATTTCCCTAATATGGCAAAGAGAACAAGCATCAAAATCCAGGAGGTGCAGAGAATCCCCCTCACAATGAAGAAGAATAGGTCCACACCCCATCATCTAAGAGTAAAATTTACAAGTCTTAGTCAAAAAGAGAAAATCCTGAAAGCAACCCAGGAAAAGAAGTCTGTAACATACAATGGTAGAAATATTAGATTGGCAGTGGACTTATCCACAGAGACCTGACAGGCCAGAAAGAACTGGCATGATATATTCAGAGCACTAAACGAGAAAAACATGCAGCCAAGAATACTATATCCAGCTAGGTTATGATTGAAGATAGAAGGAGAGATAAAAAAGCTTCCAGGGCAAACAAAAACTAAAAGAATTTGCAAACACTAAACCAGCCATACAGGAAATATTGAAAGGGGTCCAATACAGAGCTGTCTCTATATTGAACAGTGACAATGCACAGTAACAGTCACCTTACAGATAATGCAATGGCACTAAATTCATATCTCTCAATAGTTACCCTGAATGTAAATGGTCTAAATGTCCCAATCAAAAGACACAGGGTTTCAGAATGGATAAAAAGACAAAATCCATCAATATGCTGTCTACAAGAAACTCATGTTAGACCCAAAGACACCTCCAGACTTAAAGTGAGGGGTAGAAAACAATTTACCATGCTAATGGACATCAGAAGAAAGCTGGGGTGGCAATCCTTATATCAGATCAATTAGATTTTAAGCCAAAGACTATACAGGAGATGAAGAAGGACACTATATCATACTCAAAGGGTCTGTCCAACAAGAAGATCTAACAATTTTAAATATCTGTGCCCCTAACATGGGAGCAAGCCAACTATATAAACCAATTAATAACAAAATCAAAGAAACACATTGACAATAATACAATAATAGTAGGGAACTTTTAACACTCCCCTCACTGAAATGGACAGATCATCCAAGCAAAAGATCAACAAGGAAATAAAAGCTCTAAATGACATATTGGACCAGATGGACATCACAGATATATTCAGAACATTCCATCCCAAAGCAACAGAATACACATTCTTCTCTAGTGCCCATGGAACATTCTTCAGAATAGATCACATCCTGGGTCATAAATCAGGTCTCAACCAGTATCAAAAGATTGGGATCATTCCCTGCATATTTTCAGACCACAGTGCTATGAAGCTAGAATTCAATCACAAGAGGAAATTTGGAAAGAATCCAAATACATGGAAACTAAAGAGCATCCTTCTAAAGAATGAATGGGTTGACCAGGAAATTAAAGAAGAACTGAAAAAATTCATGGAAACAAATGATAATGAAAACACAATGGTTCAAAATCTGTGGGACACAGCAAAGGCAGTCCCGAGAGGAAAATATATAGTGGTACAAGCATTTCTCAAGAAACAAGAAAGGTCTCAACTATACAACCTAACCCTACACCTAAAGGAGTTGGAGAAAGAACAACAAAGAAAGCCTAAACCCAATAGGAGAAGAGAAATAATAAGAAAGCCTAAACCCAATAGGAGAAGAGAAATAATAAAGATCAGAGCAGAAATCAGTGAAATCGAAATCAAAAGAAGAGCAGAACAGATCAATGAAAGTAGGAGCTGGCTCTTTGAAAGAATTAATAAGTTTGATATCCCCTAGCCAAACTTATCAAAAAGAAAAAGGAGAAAGGACCCAAATAAACAGAATCACAAGAGAAAGAGGAGAGATCACAACCAACACCAAAGAAATACAAACAATCATAAGAACATATCATGAGCAGCTATACGCCAGCAAATTTGACAATCTGGAAGAATTGGATGCATTCCTAAAGAAATATAAACTACCACAACTGAACCAGGAAGAAATAGAAAACCTGAACAGACCCATAACCAGTAAGGAGATTGAAGCAGTCTTCCAAAATCTCTCAACAAACAAGAGCCCAGGGCCAGATGGCTTCCCAGGGGAATTCTACCAAACATTTAAAGAAGAATTAATTCCTCTTCTCCTGAAACTGTTGCAAAAAATAGAAATGGGGCACCTGGGTAGCCCAGTGGGTTAAGCCTCTGCCTTCGGCTCGGGTCATGATCTCAGGGTCTTGGGATCTATCCCGCATTGGGCTCTCTTCTTGGCAGGGAGCCTGCTTCCTCCTCTTTCTCTCTCTGCCTGCCTCTCTGCCTACTTGTGATCTCTCTCTGTCAAATAAATAAATAAAATCTTAAAAAGAAAAAAAAATAGAAATGGAAGGAAAACTTCCAAACTCATTTTATGAGGCCAGCATCACCTTGATCCCCAAACCAGACAAGGACCCCATCAAAAAAGAGAATTACAGACCAATATCATTGATGAACACAGATGTGAAAACTCTCACCAAAATACTAGCCAATAGGATCCAACAGTACATTAAAAGGATTATTCACCATGACCAAATGGGATTTATTCAAGGGCAGCAAGGTTGGTTCACACCTGCAAATCAATCAATGTGATACAATACATTAACAAAAGAAAGAACAAGAACCATATGATACTCTCAGTAGATGCTGAAAAAGCATTTGACAAAGTACAGCATCCCTTCCTGATCAAAACTCTTCAAAGTGTAGGGATAGAGGGCACATACCTCAATATCATCAAAGCCATCTATGAAAACCCACTGCAAATATTCTCAATGGAGAAAAACTGAGAGCTTTTCCACTACGGTCAGGAACATGGCAGAGATTTCCATTATCACCCCTGCTATTCAACATAAGACTACAAGTCCTAGCCTCAGCAATCAGACAACAAAAAGAAATTAAAGGCATCCAAATTGGCAAAGAAGAAGTCAAACTATCAGTCTTTGCAGATGATATGATACTTTATGTGGAAAACCCGAAGGACTCCACTCCAAATCTGATAGAACTTGTATAGGAATTCAGTAAAGTGTCAGGATATAAAAATCAATGCACAGAAATCAGTTGCATTTCTTTAAACCACCACCAAGACAGAAGAAAGAGAAATTAAAGTGTCAATGCAATTTGCAATGCACCCCAAACCATAAGATACCTAGGAAGAAACCTAACCAAAGAGGCAAAGAATCTATACTCAGAACACTATAAAGAACACATGAAAGAAATTGAGGAAGACACAAAGAAATGGAAAAATGTTCTATGCTCATGGATTGGAAGAACAAATAATGTGAAAATATCTATGCTGCCTAAAGCAATCTACATATTCAATGCAATCCCTATCAAACTACCATCTATTTTTTTCAAAGTAATGGAACAAATAATCCTAAAATTTATATGGAACCAGAAAAGACCTCAAATAGCCACAGGAATATTGAAAAAGAAAGCCAAAGTTGGTGGCATCACAATTCCAGACTTCAAGCTCTATTACAAAGCTGTCATCATCAAGACAGTATGGTACTGGCACAAAAACAGACACATAGATCAATGGAACAGAATAGAGAGCCCAGAAATAGACCCTCAACTCTATGGTCAACTAATCTTCGACAAAGCAGGAAAAAATATCCAGTGGAAAACAAGACAGTCTCTTCAACAAATGGTGTTGGGAGAACTGGACAGCCACATGCAGAAAAATGAAATTGGGCCATTTCCTTGCACCCCACACGAAAATAGACTCAAAATGGATGAAGGACCTCAACGTGAGAAAGGAATCCATCACATTCCTTGAGGAGAACGCAGGCAGCAACCTCTTCGACCTCAGCCACAGCAACTTCTTCCTAGGAACAACACCAAAGACAAGGGAAGCAAGGGAAAAAATGAACTATTGGGACTTCATCAAGATCAAAAGCTTTTGCACAGCAAAGGAAACAGTCAACAAAACCAAAAGACAACTGACAGAATGGGAGAACATATTTGCAAACAACATATCAGATAAAGGGCTAGTATCCAAAATCTATAAAGAGCTTATCAAACTCAACACCCAAAGGACAAGTAATCCAACCATGAAATGGGAAGAGGACATGAACAGACATTTCAGCAAGTATGACATCCAGATGGCCAACAGACACATGAAAAAGTGATCCACCTCACTGGGCATCAGGGAAATACAAATCAAAACCACAATGAGATACCACCTCACACCAGTCAGAATGGCTAAAATTAACAAGTCAGAAAATGACATGCTGGTGAGGATGTGGAGAAAGGCGAACCTTCCTACACTTTTGGTGGGAATTCAAGCTGGTGCAACCACTCTAGAAAACAGCATGGAGGTTCCTCAAAAAGTTGAAAATAGAGCTACCCTGTGACTGAGCAATTGCACTACTGGGTATTTACCCTAAAGATACAAACGTAATGATCTGAAGGAACACATGCACCCGAATGTTTATAGCAGCAATGTCCACAATAGCCAAACTATGGAAAGATCCTAGATGTCCATCAATAGATGAATGGATAAAGAAGATGTGATACACACACACACACACACACACACACACACACACACAATGGAATACTATGCAGCCATCAAAGGAAATGAAATTCTGCCATTTGTGATGGCGTGGATGGAACTAGAGAGTATTAGGCTTAGCAAAATAAGTCAATCAGAGAAAGACAACTATCGAATGATCTCGCTGATATGACTACGGGGAGATGCAACATGGGGGGGTCTGGGGGGCAGGAAACAAATAAATGAAACAAGATGGGATAGGGAGGGAGACAATCCATAAGAGACTCTTAATCTCATAAAACAAACTGAGGGTTGTTGGGGGTAGGGGGGTAGGGAGAGAGTGGTGGGGTTATGGACATTGGGGAGGGTATGTACAATGGTGATTGCTGTGAAGTGTGTAAACCTAGCGATTCACAGACCTGTACCCCTGGGTCTAATAATACATTATATGATTATAAAAAAAATAAAAAATTAAATAAAAAAGAATGGTGTCAATTAACATTTTTGTCTTGGAATTCCTCTGTGCCAGATGTCAGCAAACTTTTCCTGTAAAGGGTCAGATACAAAAATTTTAGGTGTGGGCCAGCCTCTGTAGCAAGTACTCTGTAGTTGCAAAGGGAAAGCAGTCATAGACAATACATAAACAAATGAGTGTATCTGAGTTCCCATAGAACTTTATTTGAGGGACACCTAAGTGGCTCAGTGGGTTAAAGCCTCTGCCATCAGCTCAGGTCATGATCTCAGGGTCTTGGGATCGAGCCCCACATCGGGCTCTCTGCACAGCGGGGAGCCTGCTTCCTCCACTCTCTCTGCCTGCCTCTCTGCCTACTTGTGATCTCTGTCTGCCAAATAAATAAAGTCTTTGAAAAAAAAAACTTTATTTGAACAATATGGCATGGGTTGGATTTGGCCTGTGGTACATATTTTGCCAAACTGTGATATATACTAGGAGTATATTTTCTTTATTATTAATTTCAAGATCTCTTTCCCTTTTTGCCTTTATGTAATTTTTTTTATTCTATTTAGTCCTTATTTATTCTTTTTCAAAAAGTAACAGTAAACCTCAAATGCAATTGGTATTTTCACATTTTTCACCATACCTTAAAAATCACATACTTTAACTCTCAGTTTTGTGTGAATAACCACAGCATTTTTTTAAGCTGCTTTTATTACTACATGATAGCATACCTGTGTAAGTCCATACATTTTGCTGACAGTAGCCCCACTGAAAACCTTAACTTTTACTCAATAATCACAATACATTGGTGCTAGACAGTATCATGTAATTATAGAATATCAGACCAGTAAAAGGATTAGTCCTCCGCTTACCTAGCAATAAACACTCCTAAAGTTTTCCTAACATGCAGGATATGTTGCTTTTTATACTATACTATGATAATTTTGAAGCTGACTTTATTTATTAACGTGCATCATTTTCAGTTATATTCATGGTCCTTTTCATTTCTCAGTAGACTCTCTACTGAAGTTGAAGTGGGTGAGCATGGGTGAGCATTATTTCATTTCTCTTGATAAACATAAATAGTAAGTAGGTTGGGTTTTTTTGGTATTATTCTCTATTAGCTGACTATACAACTTGCAACCTTCATAATGAAAAACATATGACTATACAAGCTCAATTAGAAAAACATTTAATCTTGGGGTGCCTGGGTGGCTCAGTTGGTTAAGTGAATGCCTTCAGCTCAGGCATGATCGTGGAGTCCCAGGATTGAGTCCTGCATCAGGGCCCCTGCACAGCAGGGAGTCTGCTTCTCCCTTTGACCCTTCCCCTTCTTATGCTCTCTCTCTCTCAAATAAATAAAATCTAAAAAAAAAACTAAGCTCTTTTATATAAGGGAATATTAGATGTTTTTCTTGACACTTCACACAGTAAAACCTAGCACTTGACTGCAATAACTTATAATATACTTCCCTTAATGATTATGTTTTCCTTAATAATTCAGCATTTGCTTTTGGCTAAATGTTTTCAAGTTATTGGTTGGGGGGAGAGGGTGACAAAAAAAAGTCCCTAAATCTTAAAGAGTTGTTTTTTCACATTGTTTGGTGTGACTAGTAAATCGTGACTATATGGTCAACAAGATCACATTTTTAGAATAGAACAGTTCTGATAAAAAAATATTTCAGTATTACTATCAAGGAATCCGTAATTTTTACATTAAAGCTTTTTAAATTAAAACAACAAGCTAAAATGATTATCCTGAAAGAGGTATTTTTACAAAGCTGCCCAACAATTTCTGCCTTTTCCTATATATCTTCTGAAATTTAATTTTTTAAAATGTATTTTCCTCCCAAGGAAACAATATCCACAAAGACCTTATTTTTAAATCAAAGCTAAGTTTGTGTGCATGTGCATAGGAATATTCTTTTATCTTAATTCCTAAGTGATTGGTTTGTTTTTCTTTTTAATATAAAGATTTCACCAATCACTTACATGAAGAATAGCTTATTCATTTATATTTTGTTTAAATAAGATGAAGAATCAAGAATAAGTTTATTTGCCTTCATTCATTCATTCCTCTCTACATTCTGACTTAAAAACTTAGGATAGGGGTGCCTGGGTGGCTCGGTGGGTTGGGCCTCTGCCTTCGGCTCAGGTCATGATCTCAGGATCTTGGAATCGAGTCCCACATCGGGCTCTCTGCTCCGCAGGGAGCCTGCTTCCTCCTCTCTCTCTCTCTCTGCTTGCTTCTCTGCCTACTTGTGATCTCTCTCTGACAAATAAATAAAAAAAAAATTTTTTTTAAAGGAAAAAAAAAAAGAACCACTGGCACTGACAGAGAAAAAAATCCTGTAACACTGTCATCAAATAAATAAATAAATAAAAATAAAAACTTAGGATAATACACGTTATCACTATTTGTTATCTTTATGTTAAAAACTATAAACACATATACAGCAATTAGGAGTTTTTGTTCACTAGGTTTTGTCACAAGGTTTTCTGGTAATTGTAATAACGTTTCCCATTCGAAAAGATTTTGCTCTTAGTGTCTGATTATTGAAGGCCACATTTCTCTGAAAGGTAGTAGAAATATTCTCCTGTATTTTCCTGTGGTTGAGTTTTAGTCTTTTTATGAGACAGATTAATGACTATTTCTTTGATATCTTGTAGATAATTCAATCTAAACTTATTTTTTAGAATGGTATTAATGCTGCAGACATGTATACATTTTTATATACATTTCAATGGGAAATGAAAGTGACAATTCAGATTCCAGTAGTAACCAGCCATTACTGTACCCTGGAAATTTATATTCTCAGATGAAACAGTTTCAAAATTCCTGGAGGATTCATCACAAAAATGTTTTGGAAACAACATAATCCAATGACAGTAAAAATAGTGACTATATTTTCACTATTATTATATTATAATACAGTGACTATATTATTCACTATTATTATTACTTATTCTTACTTCAAATACTACAACTGTTTTTGATTACAGTGTTGATAGATAAAACTTGTCCACCAAGAAAATTTTATGGCTCATTTTCTTCCTTAAATATTAGACAGTTTAAAGAAAACACTTCACGTATATAGAAGTTACTTCCTGAAAAACAATAAACATGGCTGTGTTTTGAAATATCTTTGTGAAACATCTGAAGTAACATGATGAATAAAGCTCACTGGATCGTATTATTTAAAGGCCAACATTTTCAATACAAATTTTTGAGCTTTATATAATAAATCTGAAATATATCCAACATATTATCAGGTCTCTAGAATACAGTTGATAAAAGACTAGTTCTTTTTAGACATAGTGTTGTTATATACATAATACACTATTATATAGTGTAAAGAATAATTTTAGTATACACTGGAAAACTAAAGAATTCACCTGACTCACTTTATTACAATATTTGCTTTACTGCAGTGGTTTGGAACTGAACCCACTGCATCTATAGGTGTGCCTGGACTAGAAATTGTATGAATACATATGTATTTTGAGGAAGGCACTCCTAAGGCAGTGGTTCCCACATTCCATTCCCAAATCATAGAGCATCTCTTTTTCACTTGCAAAAATATTTAGGTTAAATGAAATTTAAAAAAAATAGTGTTAGGTAAAAAAGACTGGGTAGCATTATTTACATTGCATATAAACTGAAGGAGATAACATGAGCAAAATTATATAGAAATTTAATGTAAAACACCCTTGGGAAATTCCATGGTTCTGTTGATCACATAAGAATCAATGCCCTTTGCCAATACCAGGATATATGATAATTTAATCTATAAAAGAAAAGATCACATATGTGGTCACAAAATAGGCCTCAAGAAGTACAAAAAGACTGAAATAATACCATGCACCTTTTCTCCCCCCCCCTTTTTTTCTGAAGATTTTATTCATTTATTTGAGAATGCAAACACAAGCACAAATGGGAGGGGCAGTGCTGGGAGAGAGGAACAAGCAGACTCCCTGCTGGGCAAGGAATGGGATGCCAGGCTCAATTGGAGCATCATGACCTGAGCAAAAGGCAGACACTTAACTGACTGAGGCACCCAGGTACCCCACCATGCATCTTTTCTGACTATAATGCTATGAAACCAGAAGTCAACCATTAGAAAAAATTTGGCAAGACCATAAACATATGGAAGTTAAACAACATGTTACTAAAGAATGAATGGGTCAACCAGGAAATTAAAGAATAAATAAAAAACAAATAGAAACAAATGAAAATAAAAACATGACAGTTCAAAATCTTTGGGATGCACCAAAAGCAGTCCTAAAAGGAAAGTATACTGCAATACAGGCCTACCTCAAGAAGCAAGAAAAATCTCAAATAAATAAACTAAGCATACACCTAAGAGAACTAGAAAAAGAAAAACAAATGAGCATAAAGCCAGCAAAAGAAGGAAAATTTAAAAAATTAGAGCAGATAAAAATGATGTAGAAACAACAACAGGAGAACAGATCAATGAAACAAGGTTATGAATTAATAAAATGCATAACCCCCTAGCCAGACTTACCAAGAAAAATAACCCAAATAAATACATTCACAAATGAGAGAGAAATAACCACCATCACCACATAAATACAATTATAAAGAGAAGGTTATAAAAAATGATATGCTAAAAAATTAGACAATCTAGAAGAAATGGATAAATACCTGTAAACATAAAATCTACCAAAACTGAAACAGGAAGAAAGAGAAAACTTGAACAGACCAATAACCAGCAAAAAAACCCTGCATCAGTAATCAAACAACTCCCAACAAACACAAGTCCAGAAGCAGATGGCTTCACAGGGGAATTCTATCAAACATTTAAAGAAGAATTAGCATCTGTTCTTCTCAAACTATTCCAAAAAATAGGAAAGGAAGGAAAACCTCCAAATTTATTCTATGACACCAGCATTACCTGATACCAGAACCAGATAAAGACTCCTCTAAAAAAGAGAACTACAGGCCAATATCCTTGATGAACATGGAGGCAAAAATTCTCAATAAAATCAAATCTAACAGTACATTGAAAGAATCATTCACCATGAGCAAGTGGGATTTATTCCTGGCTTGCAAGGATGACTCAATATTCACAAATCAATCAATGTGACACATGACATTAATAAAAGAAATTATAAACACATGATCATTTCAGCAGATGCACAATAATCATTTGACAAAGTACATCTATTCCCAATAAAAACCCTCAAGAAATAGGTTTAGAGGGATCATACCTCAACATAATAAAGATAATCTATGAAAAACCCACAACTAATATAATCCTCAATGATGAAAAACTGAGAGCTTTTCCGTTATGCTCAGTAACAAGAAAGGAATGTCCACTCTTACCACTGTTACGTAATAAAGTTCTGGAAGTCCTACCCACAGAAATCAGACAATAAAAAGAAAAGGCTAAGCGAAATAAGTCAGTCAGAGAAAGACAAATACCATATGATTTCACTCATATGTGGAATTTAAGAAACAAATAAACAAGGATAGCGGGTAGAGAGGAGGGGAACCAAGAAATAGACAGTTAAGAAAGTACAGAGAACAAACTGATGATTACCAGAGGGGAGATGGGTACCTACTAGGTATACATCATTGCCAGGAGCTCTGCGCCATTTACATTATTAGTTGAAACCAAAGGGGAGCAACAGAAATACTGTTAAGAATCAATCAAATACAGGTAACTTTCAGGTGTGGGCAGTCTGTCTTCTGCATGTGTGTGTATTCCTGTATGTCTGTATTTCCTATTTTTGTTGCTTATATTCAAAATGTATCAACAAATTTTTTCAACATATTGATATATAATTTTCATTGCATTATAAAGGCAAAAAAACCAGCAAGCTTATGTAAAAATTATATTTCACATAGAAATGAGGTTTGTAAGTAACTGCTTACACATGATAGTGTCAATTAATATTGTCAGTTGGTAATGTTAAACAATGCTCAGATATTTAAAACTAATAATCTCAAATGCCATTGTCTGAAAAGTAAATGTTAACTGACAGGGTGAAAAAGCACAGACAGAATGTAGGCTTAGCTTCTCTGATTATTCATATCAAAGTAAAGATAAGTTATTTTACTAGAGGACTGTGGAATTTAATCACTGGAAACGTGTTAGAATTTTCACTGAAGAAATGTAAGAAATTATCATTTGTAGAAGAGTCTATTGTGTATAGGGACTCTCTTTCTTTAGCTTTATTTTTTCAGTAAAATCTCTTATTAACATGTTTATCAACCAAAGTTATAACAAGAATTAAATTTCTACAATAGGTAACAAAGCTGCAGGAACAGGACTATTTTTAATTGGATTATTTCTATCTCTGCTAAGCTTTCTTCAAAATAATTAAAAAACACTGCATTCACCCAGAGGATAAAACATTCAAGCAGAAATAGCAAGATAAATATATGAGAGAAAAGGGGATGAACTGCTATTTGATTCGATAAGTTGTCTGGCATATTTATTTGTTTTCCATTATGTGTAAGGTGTTTCAAAGGATTATGAAAATGAGATGGAATCAAAATGAGTGCTCTCTTCTCACAGCAAATGACTTTTTAATACAGCAGTTAATTGAACCGTTTCCCCCCAGAGAAGGTCACAGATAATATTAACTATCAGAACTTTTAGAGGAAAGCGCTGCTCTTGCTAAAAATGAAGAAAAACATCTTGTTACATTTAGTTTTATTACGTTGCAAGAGAGAAACAAGTGTAATCTTAAAAACAAAGCCAACCTATAAAGCAGGGCTATATTTTCATCACTTATTTTAAATAATTCTGCTCATTATTCATTGTCATACTGAAGCAACCATTACAGACTAACATCCTGTTATACAAAATTCTATAATATCAACGTTAGGACCTGGAAAAGTATCTTTAGGAGTCAAGGTCTGAATTTATATTGGTACTTCTCATAAACAGAAAAACTTGATGACTGCAGGCACTACACTTCTTAAGCTTGGGGAAGATGAGCCCTGGTTTGGATAACATACTTCAGATGGCCCTACTGTGATTTTCCTTTGACTAAGCCTTAAGGACTAAGAGTTGGGAGGCCAAGGAACAAACTCACTGTGATACTGTATGCTTCCCCATCTAGTAAACCATGCATCTGGCTCCTGAAACCTGGGAATTCCCTGCCCAAATGGTGCCAAGTGCATATCCAATGCCTGTAACTAGCCCTCTTCCCCAGGTCCACCTTCTTGAATTTAGAACACATCTCTGGTGTGATCATTCCTAGGTTACAGAAATGATGAAAGAATAGAGGCTGCACAATAAAATGGGGTTGGATAAGGCATACAACTAGTAGAAGGAAAAGGAATGTGGGACAGAGACCAGCTTTTCCCCTGTGGTCACCTCTGCACCTTTGTTGAAGGTGTTTCTTCTTTCCATGTGTTGCTCTCCTCATTCTCCTGGTAAATCCTGACTTACCCTTGCAGCCTAGCTTCCTAGGCATACCACTGATTTCTCAAACAATATATACATGTTTCCACCAATGCACTTATCATACGACATTATGTTTGTTTGCTTATCTATTTCCCCTATGAGTTCTTCAGTGTTGATAAAAATATTTCAAGTTTCAAATTATCAAAATGATGGATATTACTGAAATCTGTTGACCTACCTAATGATCACATGACATAAATTTAAACAAAATCTGACACTTTATTCCAGTTGTTTAGTGGGGGCTCCATATGAATTTATTGTGTGATATCCTTGTGACTGTGGAAGTGCTATTCTAAACATGTATTATGGATATGTGGGGGGTTTTGATATAATAGTATATTTGTTAAACTGGCATGTGAGTACAAGTGAAAAGGAAAAAAATGGTTAAAATTAAGCTAAAATAAATAATTCCAGAAAGTTCTGATTAAGTGTTGAACTAAGTACTCAGAAACCAAGATGACTGCTAATGGAAACAAAAGCAATGGTGTAATGGAAGTTTATCTTTTAGGCTATTTCTTGGAGACTTTGTATTTGGTAGCATAAATGTATCATCCACAGTAAAAGGAAAAATTCCATTTCTATGTGTCTTAATACTACTGTGTAGAAAACCATGTCTTGTGTTATTCTGTATGATTCTGTGTAAAACCATCCTTGTAAAATGCTAAGTAATCACAAACATGGTTTTACTGAAAAAGTGTCAAGAATCCTATCAATCCCTCCATCTTTATTTCTACAATTATGATGACTTGAAATTTCTGCCCAAACATGATTTCATTTGTATCTCTGAAAGGTCCCCCAATAATGGGTCCATGATCAAAGGAGCCAGCGATACAAAGCAAAGGTCAAGCAAAGCTTTATTTCACACCAAGCATTGAGAATCAAACCGACCAGTCGGGGCCATCTCTTACAAAGAGGCGACCCCTCCCAGCCTCACAGACTAACTTTTATAGAGCAAAGGCCATGTGGTTGAGCCTGGCCACATATAGGTGGCCGATGAGACTGCAACACACAGAGCAAACTGCACAGTCATGCTAGGTCACACACGGGTGGCCAATTGAATTTCAATTTACCCTAGTAGCACCCCACTGATAGGATGTCTCCACCTGGCCTGACCTGCCCTTGTATCCGGGCTTTGCTACCTGGGACTGGTTTCCCAGACTTGCTTTTAAGTAAGTTCCTCTGGGAGGGGCAGGGTCAATCTAAGTTTACTGCATAAACAACAAAACGGCTCCCTCTGTATAAGTAGGCCCTTACAATCTCCTGTATCCAAATCATAAAATTCTACTATATTACACTATATGTTAACTGATTGGAGTTTAAATAAAAACTTGAAAAATATTTCCAGTAAGCACCTCTTAAATTTCTATTCAGTTACTATTTGTTGAACATCTTTTTAAAACTCAGCCCTATACCCACGCATGTTCCAAGAAAAAAAATAATAATATATGTCACAATTCAAATCATGAGGATTTTGTAGGAAATAAGATCAAACATATTTGGAAATAAAAGAACAAGAATAAAATAAGTACTCAGTAAGGGCTTTGGAAAACTTAGAAAGAAGGACTTAAAAGCAAGCTAACAGTTTTAAGTTGGCTCATGGAGGCTGAATGCTTGCCTGCCTTGAAGGGTGGGTAGATATTAAACAGTTTTTTAAAAAGGGGGCAGTGAAGACTCATGGCTAGAAATGGATCATGGTCATCGATAAGAGGTAACTGTTTGAGCCATGCAGATCAGAGCAAGTAAATAGCTGGTTTAAGATATTTTTAACTCATTAGAACTAAATATTAACCAACTATCAGCTCAGAATGGGACATAAAAGACAATAATTTTGATTGGAAATAAAAAAAATAAATCCAGGTAATTCTGAAAAAACAACTTGCTCATTACTATACTCAAGATTTAACCCAAAGTAGAAAAGTAAAGTAAGAATTCTGTGACACACTCTCCAGAGGCCTGAAAGGGAGTATCTGAATGATGACCTGGAACCTCTGAATACACCTTTTATATGTGTGGAAAATGAGGAATATGAGGAGAGCTGCTGATAACTTCTAGGTCATTGATATAAGAAGCAAGATGTACAGTGTATTATCCAATAATATAGAAAGACAGGTAAGGGGGAGGTGGTATAAAAAGAATTAATACCAGGGAACAAATGCTATTTGCATGAGCTTTTCTGGAGTGGTACTTAGTCCCAACTACATTATTATCAATAGAAAGGAGAATTTACTGCATCTACTCTATCATCCAGTTTCAGTGATTTGTTTTAATTGATCTACCTCTAAAATCTATTAGGAATACCTCTACCTTCCTATGTCTACAGCTAATACATTGGTTAATCCTATCATCTCTCATTTGAACTCCTGCAGCCACCTTTCAAGTTGTTCCCTTGCTTGTACCTGTGACACTCCAGTCCTTCTCTACATATTACCACTATACCTTACCTACTTGAAATTCAAAGGTTTCCCATTGCACTTGGGATTCAATTGAAGATATGTATATATCTTTTGTTTCTTCTTTGTTTTCACCCTGGTTTAGTGCTCCAACAGAACTTATTACATAACATGACTGATGAGCGTGATGCTGCCACATTTTTCTTTATTGAGTTTTCTGTTTGTCACTCACACAGCTAGTGCCTTGTAATTATTCAATTCTTAGTTTAAACATCATTCCTCAAAGAGGCTTTCTCACGAAGTATTTCCATTCCACCCCCAACACACTCATTTTTCTCCATTCCATTTCATTTAAGAACATTTACCAAATTCAAAACAATTAATAACAAATTCAAAGAAACACACTGACAATAATACAATAATAGTAGGGGACTTTAACACACCCCTCACTGAAATGGACAGATCATCCAAGCAAAAGGTCAACAAGGAAATAAAGGTCTTAAATGACACACTGGACCAGATGGACATCACAGATATATTCAGAACATTCCATCCCAAAGCAACAGAATATACAATCTTCTCTAGTACCCATGGAACATTCTCCAGAATAGATCACATCCTGGGTCATAAATCAGGTCTCAACAGGTATCAAAAGATTGGGATCATTCCCTGCATATTTTCAGACCACAATGTTCTGAAGCTAGAACTCAATCACAAGAGGAAATTTGGAAAGAGCACAAATACATGGAGACTCAAGAGCATCCTTCTAAAGAACGAATGGGTCAACCAGGAAATTAAAGAAGAATTGAAAAAAACCATGGAAACAAATGATAATGAAAACACAATGGTCCAAAATCTGTGGGACACAGAAAAGGCAGTCCTGAGAGGAAAATATATAGCGATACAAGCCTATCTCAAGAAACAGGAAAGGTCTCAAATACACAACCTAACCCTACACCCAAAGGAGCTCGAGAAAGAACAACAAAGAAAGCCTAAACCCAGCAGGAGAAGAGAAATAATAAAGATCAAAGCAGAAATCAATGAAATAGAAACCAAAAAAACAATAGAACAAATCAATGAAACTAGGAGCTGGTTCTTTGAAAGAATTAATAAGATTGATAAACCCCTGGCCAGACTTATCCAAAAGAAAAGAGAAAGGACCCAAATAAATAAAATCATGAATGAAAGAGGAGAGATCACAACCAACACCAAAGAAATACAAACAATCATAAGAACATATTATGAGCAACTCTATGCCAACAAATTTGACAATCTAGAAGAAATGGATGCTTTCCTAGAGACATGTAAACTGCCAAAACTGAACCAGGAAGAAATAGAAAACCTGAATAGGCCCATAACCAGTAAGGAGATTGAAAC
>RCUC01076679.1:0-18521 GCA_003697995.1 Taxidea taxus jeffersonii
CTTTTTTTTCGTTTTGCTTTTAAGATTTTATGTATTTATTTGTCAGAGAGAGAGAGAGAGAGAAACACACAAGCGGGGGGAGCGGAAGGCAGAGGGAGAAGCAGGTTCCCTTGCTGAGCAAGGGGCCCACCTGCGACTACGGGGTTCGATCCTAAGACCCTGGGATCGTGACCTGAGCCAAAGGCAGATGCTTTACTGACTGAGCCACCCAGGTGCCCCAAGAACCAGTTTTTAAATGATTCGGAAGCTAGAAACTGGAACCAAATTTACTTTCACTATGCAATCCAATGCGTTATGATTCTTGATAAAATCACAGGATAGTAGAAGTGGGAAGAGGCATCACAGGATTATCTTACGTATTCCCTTCATCCAACTCAAGAAGCAGCTGCTGACATGAGTGCCCAGGATATGGGTCTAACACTCCTCAGGAAGCAAAGTAGGGGACAGTGTAGATTTTACAGGAAGGGACCATTTCTCTCAAATCCTACATTCAAGAATCTCTCCTGCAAAGGAAGCTATGGTGATACATTAGGATTCCTGAAGACTGAACAGTGTTCTTTGTCCCCAGACCCCTGAAAATGTCCATCTCCCCATGCTTGGCCCACCGCCCTTTACCTAGCCACACCCCCCACCCCTCTTCAGCCAAATGCCCTCCGTGAGACGGAGCCTGGCTAGGCCCGCGGGCTGCAGGTTCTGAAGACCAGCCCCGATCCTCCAGTGGGAATTCAGACACACACACAGAGGCGCGCACAGTCAGTGAAAAGGAGGGGAAGGAGAGCACACACAACACAACACACCAGGGCAGCTGCAGAAAACAACTGCTTGTTAAGTTAAAATTAAACTCTGCACAAATATTGACCTTTGGAGGGGACAGAAACCGGTCCCATATTTACCAGTTTTATAAATGGGACTGACCACAGCTGCCCCACGCGCTTGGCCGGCACGATGGCAGGATGGGGTGAGGCCATGCTTTGGGGGTGGGGGATGAATGAGAGGGGCAGGAGACGTTTTAAACACTCTCTGAAAGGCAGTGACTACAGGTAGGTCAAAGTTCCCGAAAGCCTGCAAGAGGAATTTCTAAGAAAGCAAATAAGGCGGCCTCTGAAGGGGAATGAGGGGGGTGGGTGGGTGGGGGGAGCATCAGAAAAGTAGGGAGGGAGAGGAAAAAGGAAGTGTCAGAAAGAAAAAGAATTGCTAAAAATAGGGAGAAGTACGACAGAGATTGAAGCAGAATGGGGGAACACTGGGGAGCTTACCCTTTTGAACCCTGGCCCTTGGTCAAGCCAAGAGTCATAAGCTAGAAGACCAGGTGACCAACTTAACCTAATGGAACCATCTAAACTGACCCGGTGTGAGTCTTGGCTCTGCTGCTTACTCACTATGTGCCCTTGGCAAACTCCAGACCCCAGGATTCTCATTGATAAAACAGGGCAACAATGCAGAAACCTCGCTCTGATTTACAAAGACAGAACGCAAAGAAGATAATGTCAGTGAAAGCATTTGGCTGACCATAAACTTGACCCAGATATAAGTCACTGTTTTTATTAATTCTACCCAGCTAACCGTGCACCTTTCCACTCCGAACTACCCAATGAACTGCAGTCTCTTGAAGAAAAAGCCAGGGGTCTGAAGGGGAACTTGAGCTTCTGCCCCTGAACTTGCTAAAAGCCTCCTACAGGCATAGGACTAAATCCTTCCCTGGCTGACAGATAACAGGGAGGCCAGCTTGCTGAAACTGGCCCCAGAAGCGACACCGCCAGCTTCAAAGGTCCAGAGACAAAGGGGGAGAAAGGACTCATCAGTGCTATTTCCCTGAAAGCTGATCTCCGGCAACGCACTTTTTTTTTTTAAGGAACAAACATCACAGATGCTGGGTAACTTCGTTCTGCTCCAAACCTCTGATGTCTTCACCCTCTTTTATATTTTCCTTATACTCGTGGCTTCTACAATTAATAATAATAAGCACAAAAAGTCTGGACCCAATGTCTATATAGTAGGGCATGAAAACCCCCCCACCCCCAATCCTTGCATCTGTGCCACCAGGAATCACAATCTCTAAGTATTTCAGATAGAAATACTAGGAAAACTGTCTGAAAAGATTTTGCCAAAATCTTCTTCATCGCCGGGAATCCCGGAGAACTCCTGTGGCTTTCCGTGGTGCGCTGTTTAAACGCTACACCTCAAAAGCAGAGACAAGTGTCTGTCCCTCACAGCACCAGCAGCAGGCAGGGATGACATGAGAGCCCTTTGCCTCCTCACTGCTAACCAAACACAGGTCGCTCGTATCTTCTGACTCTGTTTCGCTTGTTCAATGTTTTACCTTAATATATTACAGTTTATATTGTTAAACGTGTGCCATAAAATAGAGGCAATGTACAGCACAACCATGTCAGCAACTCAGGAAGAATTTCCAACGCTGCAGTCTCTGTGGTCACAAGGCAGGGAGATGTTTTGCTTTTGGTGCCCAAAATATGTGCTGAAGAGCAGACTCCAAACAAATTGGGGAGGGGGAGACAGACAGGAAAGAAAACGGGAAGAAAATGGGGAAATGAGACTCCGTGTGGGGAACCAGCTCCCTTGAATTCCGATCCAAGAATTTTTTTAAAAATGTAATCACTGAATTTCCATAACTCTCTTCCTATGGTTTTGCTCTCCTGCAGGGACTCTGGGTCCTGCCACTCTGGGCTTCCAAAGCTCTTGTTTTTCGAACGTGAATAAAAATCCTCTCCTCACTCCACCCCCATCTTTCCCAGGAGCGGGTGACTCCCCTCCATAGGTCTTACTTCCATCTTCTGTAAACCACAGAGAAACTGAGCTCGTAGACCTTCCCTGGATGAGCCTAAGATTCCCTGCTGGACCCACTAAGCTATAGCCAGAACGGACAGTAACTTCAAGTATCCCCCACTTCTGGAAAAAGGGAAATGAAAGGTACCGTAGTCAAGACTGTCACTCATTTATTACCCCAAGAAAGTCCATCCTCTCCCTGCAAGAGCCAGAGCTGACCAGAGGAGCCCTGAACAGAGCCGGTGGGTCTATGACTCCCTCAAGATCCTCCTCCCACCGCGTTCTCAACCAAAGAACATCAATGCCTCAGACAGGGAGGTTTCTAGGCTAGGAAAATAGTTCAGGAGCTGAGCACAAGCACCTTCAAAGGCAAAATATTCTTGGGGTGCCCAGCTGGCTCAGTCAGTGGAGCACATGACTCTTGCTCTCCGGGGTTGTGAGTTCGGGCCCCCGTTGGGTGTAGAGATTACTTAAAAATAAATTTTTTTTTAAACGAGGCAAAATATGGGGATCCTGGGTGACTCGGTCAGTTAAGCATCTGTCTTTGGCTCAGGTCATAGTTTCAGAGTTCTGGGATCGAGCCCCACATTGAGCTCCCTGCTCAGTGGGGAGCCTGTTCTCCCTCTCCATCTGCCCCTCTCTCCCTAGCTCATGCTCTCTCTTTCTCTCTCTCTCAAATAAATTGAATCTTTAAAAAAGATAAGAATAAAAAAAAGGCAAAATATTCTTTTTTTTAAAGATTTTATTTATTTATTTGACAGACAGAGATCACAAGTAGGCAGAGAGGCAGGCAGAGAGAGAGGGGGAAGCAGGCTCCCTGCTGAGCAGAGAGCCCGATGGTGGGGCTCGATCCCAGGATCCTGGGATCATGACCTGAGCCAAAGGCAGAGCCTTTAACCCACTGAGCCACCCAGGTGCCCCAAAAAAGGCAAAATATTCTTAAGGAGAAACACACAACACTCAGTAGATATCTGAAAAACAAAAAACAAAAAAACAATAAAGCCCAAAACGGGACAAGTGATTATCATCCAGCAATTACAACACATGTGTCCAAGGACACTTTACCTGCCAGGGTTCTCTTGACCTCCTACCCACAGCTCCATCTGTGAGACCCTGCTGATCCCCTCCCAGACTAAATTCAAGCAGCCTAAATTCAACAAAATGCAGCCCCACGCACGATGTCTCATCAACTATTATTTGTTTCAGTCAGCTCCTGCTCTCTCCTCACCCAACTGGTAGCCTGGTCTCTCAGAGAAGTCCCCAAACAGACCACGTGCCCACACTGATTTCTCTTTGGAATGCCTTGGCCCAAGCCAAGCAGGCGACATGTTACTCCTCGGGGCGTCGAGACAGAAGGTCACCTTAATATTAAGACGACAGCAGCATAAGCACTCCAAAGCCCTGCACAAGCCATAATGCTTATAAGGCCTGGGAAACAGAAAATGCAACCCAGGGTCCCCAGAAATGCTCCGATGTAACCCAACCAGGACAGCAAGGACAAGAAGGGGACTGGATAAGGCAGGGAGCAGAGTGCACGCACAGACCTGAGGAACCTCTCCACACGCAAGGACACACCCATTTTAGGCCCGCAGCCCAGACACCGTACAAGTTTTTGATGGGGTAGGAACTCGGCCCATAATCCCAAAACAACGGCATTTCAGGCACACTAGGAAGCATCCCTCGACTGTGATCTTTGAAGCCCCGAGAGAAGCCAATAAGGAAACCTTGCTACCGGGTCCCAGGGAGGGCTGCCGACTCACCAGCCCTAGGAAATGTCTGAACAGAGTCTTATTCAAGCCAAGGGAAAACGCTGTTAAAACACACAAAACTCCTTTGACTAATGTGAGAGGGGGAAAGAGCCTCTATAATTAACAGAAACTGTCACAGGCATTGGGGGCCTCGGACGTGTTCAACGCAAACCACTTGAAAAGACCCGGTCTTCTAGGAGAAGGCTGGGGTTTGTGAGTGGGGCTCCAACAGGCCGGGGACAGCTTTTCTGAAAGAATCCTACCATATTAAAAAAAGAAGGAGGAGGAGAAGAAGAAAAAAAAATGGGGGGTGGGGGGCAAAGGAAAAACCCAAACCTCAGTTGAATGTTTTTCCACCACTGGAACTAAAAAGCAGAACAGAAGAAGAAAAGTCCAAACACAACCAGTTTTCAATTAGGGCCTAATTAGAAAGGAAAGTGGCAGCGCTATTATTACAGATCTGGGGAGGAAGAAATGCAGTCAATGACTTTAGTTTGGGCTGAGCCGTCCACTTGAAAGCTGTGATGATTAGGGGAACAGTTTTTGGTGAGAGAGGTTGGAGGGGAAGCAGGGAACGGGAGAAGAGGGCCCAGGGCTGGAGGCGTCGTGCCAGTCACGAGCCAAAGCAGAATGTCCCAAACACTCATCGATCACCCACAGTCTGCAAAGCACTGCATGAAGGGCTGCAAGGACAAACAGAGATCCTCCCAACAGACACAACTCTGACCTGAAGAGGCATTTCAACACCGTTCCCCGCGCTGAGTACCCGCCTAGAAACACTCAGTCACTAGATACGCACACACGCATCGCCAGAGAACATCCGACCTCGGCTACTTTCTAGACACCAAGTCCAGTCTGACCACTCATGCGGCATCTCTCCCAGCTCCCCTCGCATGTCCAGACATGACACAGACAGAAAAAGGAGCCATCGTGAAGCATAATTCCCAAATGAAGCCTCAGCCGTCAAAGAAGCCAGCCCAGGTCTGCACCCTGGCTTGGGTGGCCCAAGACCCAAGGTCAAGATGGGGAAGCTCAGAACAGCTGGAAGGGCCTTTAATGCTTTCTTCATCATCCCAGAGGATTCCAGTCCATTTTCTAGGTCAAGGCCATACTCCCTGAGAACCAGCAGAAAGGCACTAGGGACGGGCATACTCATCCATGTGCTATAGGAAGGAAGGGGACAGCTAGATCCATTCCCTGTTTGCAATGAAACAAAGCAGTCTGACTGGTAGAAGCACGAAGGGCTTTCTTCCCTTGGTCCGGGGTACCTTCTCCCTTGTTGATTTAGTTCAGGCAACTTGGAGGAGGGACAGGAAGGGCTAGGGCAAACATGTCACAGCCTGCAGTGAATAGGGCCAACAGAAAGGAGAGGCAAAGAAGAGAGCTGAGAGGAGAGGAAAAGAGGGGAGGCCTCCCTTCCCATCCCACAACCTGGGCTCCATCCAACACAAAGTTAATTCCTAACCTCGGCTCACCACCCTGCCCACTGCTCGCATGATTTATCCCCCTATCTGCCTGCATCGCCTTTACAAGCCTCCTCGCCCTGCACACCATTATAAAAGCTGTCTGTGCTGCTGCCTAGACCTGGCCTGGCCCGGGCTCCCGCCACAGCAACCCTTCCCCACCCCTGCAATTTACAAGCCTTCCGCCATCATGGAAATCTGAAATCCCACGAAAGAACAGTAAACATCGCAGGGAAAAGAAAATACCTAGCCAGGCCACACTGGACAGCAGAGTCACAAATGGACAGAGGTCTCTGAGCCAGGGATGAAGGCGTCTAGGCAACAACAGGGAGCTGGCCTTCACGCCTGAGCTCAGCTGGGTAAGAACAAAAAGATGTACACACAGATGTGCCAATCCTTTATGGGGCACAGCCAAGCATCCTGGTACCCTGGGAATTCCCAGGCTCGAAGACGCAGCCAGAATGTCGGAGAAACTCACAAGTAAACACAGGTGTCAGGTTTAGAGACCATGTGGAAACATGAATGTTTTAAATAACGGAAAGAGACTAAATATCATTTAGACCACAAATGAAGTCAGAATCAGCTTTGTCACCTTCTTATGGGCTCCCCCAGGAGGGAGTATGGTGTAGGAGAAAGCAGATGCTTGGGGTTTAGCTGAATGGCTTCGAAGGCTGGTTGTATCACATATGGATCAGCTATGTGACTCAGGCCAAGTCATTCTCTGAAGCTCAGTTTTCCTCTCCATCCCATGGGAAAATAGCAACTCTTCAGAAGGCTGCGAAGAGGAACAAGATTTACAGCCAGAGGGCCTGGGCCTGGCATTCAACAGGTATGAAAACATTGCCCTTACGATGATTTGAGGTACTAGACATCCTAAAATGGGGGGCGGGATCTATTGCTTCCCTATGCAAATTTTAGTCCATGTACCAGGTTTCTCCTTTATTCTGCACAAACTTGCCCTTTCTAGAGGCTTCCACCTTTTCATCTCCTGGCCAAAGGAATCCCCTGGGGGAGTATTCTTTCCCACTCATTGTCTTAAGGACCCTTGTCCCTTTGTCTCCTTGAATTCCTATGACCCAGTTCCGCTCCTGACCCTCCTCATCCACCCGTTGGTTCCTCCAGCCTCAGTCTATTAAGGTTCTTTTTTTCTCTTCCTTTGCCTCGACAGAACCTGCCAGTACCCACTGGGTTCCACTCTTTTCGAGAAACGCCAGAATGCCCTATCGCGGCAGAGTCTCAGCCAGAAGGCAGGGTTCATACCTCCTGACTAACTCAGGGAAGAAACGGACACTAAAGAATTCTCCATGAGTCTCTGGAGTTCCAAAATGCCCTGCCCACGAGGTGGAGGGCTCCCCAGAGCTCTGTTATTCACTTGGGGGTAGGTAGTGGGAGATGGAGGGGGGAGGGATGGGGGGAGGGCAGGAAGAGAAGAGAGCCTTGATTCAGGGGCCAGACTGAGTCCGCCACAGGCCAGGCTCCGCTGAGGTTTCTCGGGTGAAACACGCCTCTGTGACGGCTGTGCCTGTGAAGCGGATGGAAATGCCCATAAAGCCGTATCAAACCCTTGCAGAGAAGGACAGGGATATATATAGAACCAGGAACCAAAGGGGCCACAGGGGATTCGGGGCGGACAGCTCCGCCCAGCCCTTAAACCCGCCCCAGGGAAGGGGGGAGGCCCAGGGAACAAGCTCAAGGAATGAAGGTTGGAGACAGCCCGGCGGGTTTAGGAAGGGAGTGGGGAAACTGGGGGCGTCAGGGACAATGCTGGGAGAGAGCTAATGGCTCGGCGGGGGGGAATCAGTCAGGGTGGAGGGACCCACGGCCACAGAGCCTCTGAGTTCCAGTCTTAACCCTGCTTCCTCGGGACAGTGCCCTGCTCCCTCTCAGAACTGGGGAGCCTTTATGGGACTGGCTCGCTGGTCCTCCTCCTCTCTCCCCGTCAGCACGCCCCAGTTTAAATTCGTCCAGGGGCCAGTGTTCTCCATTCCCTACCACCCTCTCCCCACTTCCAGTGCCCGCCCTCCAACCAAGAGAAACTGGGGAGGGGGACAGGCAAGCAAAAGAAATCTATCCATAAGGAGAGTGTCCTGAGATAAGAAAAGTGTCCTCAGATGGGCATCTGTCATCATTTAGGAACACACTGATGGAAAGGAAAAAGAGGCTGACAGAATGAGGCGAGCGCCTCGGAAACCATGCTGCCTGGTAGAATCAGGCCCCAAAGGAGACACAGGGATGCCAGGGACAGAAAGCCAACGGGCTCTTCTTCCACTCTGATTGGCTGGGATCCCTCTCTCCCCACCAATCCTCTTGCCAAAGTAGGACGGTCAGAGGGACAGATCCTGGGTGGTGGGAAACTGGCAGACTTTGAGCCCTTAGAGATTCCTTCCCTGAGCAATGACGAAGGTAGCCAGTCTCCCTCTCCCTGTCCCCAGGTCAAAAGAGAATCCTGTCTATCCATCCGTAGTCTTTCCCTGAGCCTGCGCCAAGCATGACAATGTTTTGGCGCCACCTGCTGTCCGTTCCTGATGGATGCGTAGTCTAGATCTTAAACCTCAAATTTACCTTGAACTCATCCTAAGCCCTAAAGGAATAGAACCCAAAAGAAGCACAACCATAACTTCCACCAAAGGGACCATTCCAATGTAGCACAATGGACTGGTGCCCCGCCCTTCCCCTGCTTCCTAGGACTGATGTCTTAGGAATCCAATAGCCAGACCCCCATCGCTGGGTTTCAGGTCGTCTTAACGGCCATTAGTCTGCGAAGTTCCTTCTCCCAGCATCTTGCTGACTTGCGAACAGGATACTCAACAAGCTTTATCTCTACCTAATAAATTCCCTATATTTTAAATGATATTTAAAAATTATTTCTATATTACCTCGTTTGGGTTTTCTGGGCTTTAGGTAGAAATTCTAATTTTGCACCAAGATGACATGATCCTTTGTCATCAAACAGCGGAATGACAACGTTGCCACCCAACAGCAACCTCTTAGGTATTCTGCACAGTTCTCTCATTCCTGGGGCCCTCACTGTGGTCTGGGCACATAAAGCAATAAGCTCATGGAGAAGTCGGTTCATCTCACAAATCTAAACATTTGTTCATCCACTTAACAAATATTTCTGCAGTGCCTACTATGGACCAGGCACACACTGGAGGCGGGGTGGGGGTGAGACAAGGTTTCTGTTTTCACAGAGCTTCTACTGCAGCACCTTCTGCCTGATTCCTGACAGTCATCTGGCAATCTCTCGCTCATCTCACAGAACACCTGTGTGAGCAGCAAAGCCCAAAACTAAAAGTATGAGCGGACTTTGTGAAGAAAAGGAATGAAGAAACTCGAAGAGGGCAGAAAAGACTGGAGGTACAGAGCAGGTGAGGACGGTGTGCGGAAGAATGGTTAATATGCTACACCTGTTGGGAGGGAAAGACGCCTGAAGAATTCTTGGAAGGGAGTTTCCGAGCTTCCCCGGTCACATTCCAGGCAGGTTAAAAAAAAAAAAAAGTCTTCTCTCTACTTCAGTTATATCCTTATTACTATAATCCAAGCTCATTCTTTCTCACAGACTCTTGAAGGAAATGCGGAAAAGTTCTTTAACATTCTACATGTACCAGTTTTTCATATTTAAAAGAATGAGCTACCAATTGACTCTCCGAATTAAATAATCCCATTTTCCTTGGATACTCTTTTTTTTTTTTTAAGTTCTGTTTCCATCCCTTTTACTATTGTCCTGCTGTCCCTATGGGCACAAAAATCCCATGCAACTTTCAAACACAACACCAGAATCCTAAGAGGCCAACTAGTGCTAACCTTCGATGGGAGGGCGATCTCGGGCTCTCATGCTCTTCTTTCAATCACAGAGCCCAGGATTATGTTCATCATTTTGAATACCCAAACTTGCTAAAGACTGTATCACAGTTGGGAGCTCTTACTAGTTCAGTTTTTCAGAAGAAAGAAGGAAAGAAAGCAAGAAAGCAAGAAAGAAAGAAAGAAAGAAAGTCCATCTAGGAAGTAGAAGGATACTTCACAGGAAAGAAGTTCTAGTAAATACGATATTGGAATAGCTAACACATCTGACAAAAGGGAAGGGAGGCATGGTGAGTAAGCAGGGAGCCCAGGACGGGCACAGGGAGCGACTCTATGCCTCATTGAGGGTTATCAAGGGAGTCCCAGAAAATTCTCCTTCACTTTCCTCGGTTTACCCTCCTCTTAAGAGCCCCACAGAGAAGGACTTCCTCCTGCATCCCCACCTCTGCACTGGGCACCCAGCTTTATTTAGCATGGGCCCTCACCTTGAGCTACAGGTACGTCCACACCTGTGTCCCCTGCTCTTCCAGGCTGCATGTCCGTTATCACTGAGGACCTCACAGTGCTAGTCTCCTTCTCCCTGCAGGGCCTTGTATGAGAACCTAAGCCCAGTGGCATTCAATAAACACCGGATAAGGATGATAACATGAACAGCCATCCAGCCCAGTGCCACTAAGTTGTCAGACCAGTTTAGGATATTGGCATGAAAACTCCTTTTTCCCTTGGCCCAGACATTTACTCTTAAGGTTTGCCTTCTCCTCAAGAGACTCCAGGAAATAGGGTTAGTTTTAAGTTCTAGAAACTCTAATCATTCCTGTTTTCTCCAAGCGAAGGGCCTAAAGGAAGACTGCAGATACCTCATGAATATTAATGAGCCTCTGCGGTCACATGAATATTAACAACACCCTGTGGCTTTCGGGAACAGCAGCCCAGCTAGAAGGCCTAATATTAACCTTGGCTAGGCCCAAAACGTGGGAAGAGCATATGCCCATAGGTCTCCATGGGGAGTAAAGAGTGCATGGCAGAGCCTAGTTTGGGGGTTGGCCCCTATGCAAACACTGGGCACAGAGGTAGTTAAGAAAGGACTAAACATTGTGCCCGTGTCCCTGGCACTGAGGGCTCTGTTAGCTGCTACCCGGGCAGAAACCCCAGTCCTCAGGCTTCGTAGAAGTAAGGATGCAGAGACGTCCCGTGCAATGTAGGGAGGAACTGGGCGGGGGGCGGGGGGAGTGCCACTGGTACAATAGCTACAATGGGGGATAAAGGGAAAGTTCAAAGTCAGTTCTCGTTGGCCAAAAATCAGAATCAAACAATAAGGCTCAATTAGATGACAAAATGCACTATTAGCAGATCACATGACAACAGTAAGGAAAGAAGCATGGACTGTGGTGTTTCTAGCCCCACACCTCCCATGAGACTAGTGGACACAGAGGCCAATGACTTGGGTTTAAGAAGAAAGAGGTTCTAGGGCTGAAGAAGCAGGAGATGGTAGGGATCGGGTTCTTTTAGCACCTCCAGATTCTGAACCCAGGGGATTCAGGATCTCATCAGAGAATGATGACTGCTCTTAAAAGTAAATAAATAAAAAGTACCATGAACCAGAGTCAACCAAAGAAACCCATGCAAGCCCCGGTCCGGTCTCAATTCAAAACCTTCTATGGCCCATGACAAATGTCATTAAAAGGAAAGGCAGGTCGAGTGGCCTCCTGCACTGGTTGGAATTAATGCTAATAGTAAGATCCTTGCTGTACTCACACAGCGGGGCAGACGGCTTAAAACTTGAAAATCACCCCTTTTGCTCCTCTGGCATGGTGCTACTCAAAGGCCTTGACCCCTTAGCTCTGTCTGAAAAGTGGTCCCAGCCCCCTTCACACACACTCCAGAGGAACAGAGAGGCCTCTGGGCCCAGCCCCAGCCAAGGCGGTGAGAGGCCACACCTAGGAAGCGGGTGGGGGCCGCGCACGGGAGCTGTGTTCTGTCACACAATTACCATATTATGTAGCTCTAATAAAAAGAAATACTTGAAGTTTTACTAGTGCCATATAATAAAGTATTTATAGAATCCGGGGGGTGAGAGTGGGCAGAGGTAGAGACTGGGAGGGAAAAAGGAGGAATCGGAATTGTTAGCAGGAGCCCTGGTGAGGACAGCTCCCAGGATTCATCGCACAGGTCAGCTTCGAAGTCGGCAGCCTGGGACGTCAGGCCCGCTCTTGCCAACCTAGACCAGGGTGGCCTACAGTTCACCCCGTCTCCGTAACAGTCTGTCTCTGCCTTCTTCCCGGTTAGCAGAGAAAGAGACTAGGAACTGAGAGGAGGAGAAGGAAGGACAGTATGGCAGAAGCGTGTGGCTGGAGACCAGAGGAAAGGGGACACAGCTAAAAGAATGAATGGAATGTTCCATCCTGAGGCCCCACTCCTAGGTCTCAGCATCCTCCATACCTGACAGTTTTGAAATTTGACAAAACAGGGGTTTCCATCCCTGCATGGGCCCCTCCTGCACACCGCCCACCCCCCTCCCAACCATGCTCTCTACTCGCCACCGGCATGAGGGCAGCACGCTCCACACCTTCTGTGACCACAGAGCACGCACCCACGGCTGCTCGCACACACCCCCCGCCGCACGCATGGGCCTTAAGGCCACAGTGCCACACACACACACACACACACACACACACACACACACACACCATGCTCACCACAACACGCTCCTCCCCAGGAGAGCTCACTGGTCGCCCAGCCTTCCTGGGCATCTTCCCAACCTGAGACACATCCTAGATAAAAACATTTTCAGAGTCTACGACCCTCTTTAACATTTCAAAATTTTCTATTACCCAGAAAATCTTCCCAAAGAAAGAGAGCAATGAGGGCTGTGGCATTATTACAGAGGAGACTATAAACAGAACAAATATAGAGTGCTTTATTACAAGGCAGTGTGGGGCTGGTGGCTGGCTGATTACAGGGACACTCCCCAGAGCACTGTGCAGTCCCAGACCTCAATAAAGGCCAGACGAGAGCTGCTTTCAACTGAGGGGCAATTGGATCCAGGGGCCCCCCTCGAATCCCTTCAGATTCCAGTCCAGGATATGATACCTGCCTTGGTTGAAGATAAGAAGGAGAGCAAACACAATCTAGGAACAACCACGCTTGGCAAAGAACCACCCAGCTATCTTCTCAAAGGCAAATACAATGAGTAGTATGGTTGGGGTTTCTTGGAATCATTAGAGATCAAAATTCAGAGTTTTAAAAAAAGAAAGAAAAGACCCAACTACAGAAATCAAGAACAAATTGACAGATTAAAACCCAGGCATGTCAGGGACAGTGCAGAGCCAGGAGAAGGACTGGGTTAGAAGGCAGGAAGGGAAGCAGCATGGCCTGAATGGCTAAAGCAACTGTATGACGCCTAAAATCATAGGAGGAAAGAGTGGGAAATCCACAAGTCCTCTCTTCTGGGCTCTGGGCACACAGCGTCCCTTCCTGGGTGACTCACTGTGGGACCACCTTCTCCCCTGCTTCATGTGGTGAGGGCCTCTTTATAAGGAGACACACCGCGAGCCTTCTCCTCCTCCATCCCTGCAAGCCAGGAGAGTTGCGTCACTGACCTCCACACACACTCCCTCCCTCCTCTTTCCAGCCGGCCACCACACAAGGGATCTTGTCTTGTGGTCCCTGCGATCCTTTCATCTGGGCTCCAAACCCACTGTCACCTTGGCCCTGAATCACTCCCCAGGAGACGCTGGGAAAACATTGCTGGACAAAGAGCGTCTGGGTCCCCTTATGGCTAGAATTTACTGGTCCCTGTTGGTGAAAGAACCCGGGCCATGCTCTTCCCTGCCCCAAGGCCAGGGCATAGGAGTAATTTTGAACCTGGCCTTGTGGCCAGCTCTGCCTACAGACTAGGTTTCCGCTGATCTGGGCGATACCCATTCCTTCCAGCTCCCAGGAGCTGAAGAATTAGAAAGGGCTGAGAGGCAGCCTAAAACATTCTAGCTCATCCCCCTTACTTGTTCAGTGGCTGAGAAACTGCCAGAGTTGGAAGAGGGCCAGCAAGGGTCTCCCCAGGCCCCCCAGTTCTGTCCTTACCCCACTAGGCTGTCCTGTTCTTAGGGCATCCCCAAGGAAAACATTTTGGCAGCCAAAAAATATCAGTGTTTCTCAGATCCTTCTCCAAGACTGAGGATTCCCCTCCAACTGTGTCTCAGAGACATTTCCATGTCTCACGGTCCTACACTTTTCCTTGCCCTGCGACGTGATGGTAACTCAGTTTGATGCTTGGCCATTTTTCTACAATTTCAGACTTGTATTTGAGGTGGAGGGGGGCAGATTAAAGAAGAGTTACAGGAGTGCTTTTGTCCTCTCTGAGTAGCCTCTCTTCTCAAATATATTTCTCTTTTTTTTTATTTTATTTTTTTTATTTACTTGATAGACAGAGATCACAAGTAGGCAGAGAAGTAGGCAGAGAGAGAGGAGGGAGAAAGCAGGCTCCCCGCTGAGCAGAGAGCCCGACGTGGGGCTCGATCCCAGGTCCCTGAGATCATGACCTGAGCCGAAGGCAGAGGCTTAACCCACCAAGCCACCCAGGTGCCCCTCAAATATATTTCATTAGAAATAATAGCAGGAAGAAAAGCTCTGTACTAAAAAGTGGAAGGATGAGGCTCTGGTTTCAACAGCAATTACTTGTGGGACACTGCACCTCTTAATTTCTCTGAACTAAGCCATTATACTTCTTCACCTGGAAGCAGCCCTAGTGGAGTAAAAAAAAAAATTATGTCGATTTGTGTCTTCTTTTTATCTGAGTAGGTAACCTACATATTTGTGTTGAATTTTATTCAATGAAGTCTGCTCATTTCACTTGTTAGTTAAAAGAGAATGAAATTAAACAACAAAAGCAAAATGTCTCTGCAGAATATATAACACACCACAAAATGTACTGAGTACCTACAACAGATCAGACAAGTTAAATAACACTGATAATATCCCTGCCCTTACACTGGGGAGGGTATGTGCTATGGTGAGGGCTGTGAAGTGTATAAACCTGGCGATTCACACACCTGTACCCGTGGGGCTAATAATACATTATATGTTTATAAAAAAATTAAAAAATTAAAAAAATAAATAAAACAGTCCCAGAAAAAAAAAATCCCTGCCCTTGGAGAACTTACCCCTGGGGGGAGGGGGGAGCAGGGAGCCAGATAAATAATTATAATGCAGTGTGACAGGGCCTATGACAGTAAATAAAGTGACACACAAGAAAGGCAACTAAATTGAACTCAGAGGGCCAGGGAAAATTCCCCAGAGGAAGTGGCATCTCTGCTGAAATCCAGACAAGGAACAGGAGTTATCCAGGTGAAAAGGTCTGCTGGTGGTGGCAGGGACTTCCCAGAGGGAACACCATGTGCCAAGGACTAGAGATAAGACAGAGAATAAAGGGCTCTGGGGAACTGACAGCAGGGCTCTGTGCCTCTAGCGAAAATTCAGGAAGGAGGGTAGAAGTGTGGATGAGGAGAGAGTGTGGTCTAGCAGAAGAGTGGGAGATGAAGCTGGGGGAGGTAAATAGAGACCAGATCATAAAGGGCCTTAATGGTTTTATTAAGGAGGTTGGACTTTATCCTAAGGTCAAGAGGGAGACACCCAGGAGTTTTAAGCAGGGACACGTGATGAGATTTAATCAGCAGCTTCCACCTGGTTTCTTTTCCTGATTGCAGATCCCTGGAGTGAGTGGGGTGTTAAAAAGAGAAAAGGCACAGAGGTGAGTCTGGGCTTACTTCTCTTCCTTCTGTCCTTCAGCAAGGGTGGAACCTAGCAGGTTCCCACTCCCTCCCTCCCGGAAACTCTCCAGTCCTTTAAATTCCTGGCTTACTTTCCAAATAGTCCCCTCTCTCAGTGCCCTATTGCTCTTTCTGGCAAGGATAAACCTCTCACTGCGTGGCCAGTCCCCTCCACCCTGCTGTCCTCCAGACCTGGGCTGTGAGCCCCCAGTCTCCAACTAGGCCTGTGAAGTGACCCTGCCAATATCCCACAGTTCTAATCCAAGGCCCGGCCCTTATCTCTTACTTGAATTCCACCAACTCTGCCAATATTTACTTTTCTCCTCAATCCTAGATCTCTCAACCTCTGGAAACAATTTGGCGGCCTCCTAACAGAAGACTAAGATAATGCTGACCAAACACATGATCGATCTGTATACGAAAGACCTCATATCTAGAGGAAAATGACAGACTAGTAATTGAACCCTACGGAAAACATCCCCTCCTTTTCTTTCTTCACCTCAGTGAGTCATCTAGAGCTGCCACTGAAGACTTAGAATCACCACCCTGCAGGAAGATCATCGAGGCCGTTAATTTCGCCTCTTGGCTTTACCATTTAGCGTGAAAATCACCGAATCTTGGCACCAGGAAAGAAACCTCTAATCAGCCAGTTCGAACTTCCACCCAAGCTCCAGAGCTCCCTGGCATGACCTGGCAACTGAGATCAGATTATTCCTCACTGTCTGAAATTTCCTTGAGAATTCCTTTTTCTAGGTTCACCTGGGTGGCTCTGACAGTCAGGCATTTGACTCTCAGCTTCAGCTCAGGTTGGGATAGCACAGTTGTGGGACGCAGCCCTGCACTGGGCTCTGGGCTCTGCGCTCAGCGTGAAGTCTGCTTGAGCTTCTCTCTCCCTCTGCCTCTGCCCCCTTCCTGCTCATGCTCTCTCTCTCTCTCTTTCTCAAAATAAATAAAATCTTTAAAAAAAAATTTCTATTCCTCCCCCCGAACAGGTTCAGGGTAGGACCCCTATGTCCCTAAAGAAATAGCTCCAGCTCACTGGGCCTTACAGTTCTAGAACATTGCTATTCAAAGTGTGGTCGGCAAACTGGGGCTGCTCCATGAACTCTCTGCAACTAGCCCATGATGAGGGAAGTGTGGAAATTGAATAAAACAAGCATTTACAAACTCTCATAGCAATGTGACATCACTGTGACATCTGGACACTTGGTCAAAAGGACTGTCTCAACGAACAGGGCACAGAATGGTCCGCATACTGTTGAACTTGTCACATTGGTCACACAAGTAAGACCATGTGCCAGATTACTCTGAAAAGCACTGTTCTAGAAGGTTCCATGGGAAGAGCAAAGGGTGGGTCTGGGGACAGGAGGGCTACCTCTTCCTTCTTTCCCCCTTTCTGGGTACAATAGGGTGTGAATCCACTGCCTCGGAGGAGGAACAGGAAGCTGCCCCCCCTTAGCCGCTGGCTGCATGGGGTGAAGAGGAGGGCAGGAGTTGGCGGCCAGGTTATCAGGCAGTAACAAACTCAGCATCCAAGCACGCGACTTCCAGCAATGCAAGGAGTTTCCTTTGTTTTGGGAAAACAAGAACTGCAAGAAGCCTCTCCTTGACACGTTCTTGCCTGGCTTCGGGAGGAGCCCAGCCAGCCCTGACACACAAACAGGACAGACCTGGCCAGCGACAGACAAGCCGGTACCCTGACCACAACCCCTGTTTGCTTTTCCTTTTCCACCACTTCCTCAGCTGGAGGGCCACTGTAGGGCCATAGGTAGCTGCCAGCCTAGGTCACCATTTAAGAACGTCACCCCCAATGACCCAATATCTACTCCACACGACATTCTGGCGCCCTCTCCACAGCTTACTCTCTCTCCCCTGTATGGTACCTCGGGTCTGAGACCACAGGCTCCTGGCCCCTTCCCTAGAGTTACAGATAAAGCTAGAAGCCTCAGAGCAACCATTCTGACAGAGGCCATGGGGTGCTCTAGCAAACTACCCTGTTTTAACTCTAGAACCAAGAAGATCGGTGTCAAGTGCTCCCAAAGAATGATACTTGAGGTTTCCACAGAATATTCTAAACAAGTATTTTTGTATTACTTGAACAGAGTGGATTATATTAGATCCTCGGCTTCAAGAACCCCATTATCACCAAGACCAAGATCTACATAAAACAATATATCTCTTTACGTAAGACATTGTCAAAACTGAATTTCTAAGTAGCTGGCAGGGGAGCCTCAGACCAAAGAGGGAAAAAAATCCAACAACACTTGGGAGCCTCGCTCGTGGGGTTTTCTAAATGGAGGCAGGTTGTCAGCCTCCCAGATTCACGTGGTCGAGCCTCTTAAGACCAGTGACTTCAGGGCAGTTTCTCTGAAAGCAGGGAGAAGCCAGGCTAAGCAGGTTCCACTCAGGACGTTAAATCACAATCTAAAATCAAGAACCTTGGGGGCCAGAAACTTTTCTCCCTTTCTGGTTAATCAAGGGCGCCTACTCTTTACCCCGATGGCCGGAGCGCCCAAGTTTCTATGAAGACTCATTTGTCCAGGAAGGGGGGGGGGTGCGGGCGGGACTCCCCCCAACTCCAGGCCCCCTTCACACCAAAGAAGGAGGAAACAGAATAAGCAAAATAAAATTCATAAAGCGAAGCAGTAATTATGGTGTGGTCAACAAGAGGCTGTCCTCAGGCCCATCATTATGTGGCTAAATTTAACGCCCCGCGCGGCCAGGGGAGCCGTGCGCCCCGGGCACCTTGTGTCCACACAGACGCCAGCTCTGCCACCTTCGCCCGCTCGACAGCCGCCAGGGCTGCCAGAAAGCAGGTCACAGTTTTTTTTTATAGTCTGTTTACCAAGATGCTGTTTTTACTGCCGAGGTTTCTCTCATTTTATCTCTTTTTTCCCTTTCCCCAAACAGACTGGCCTGTATTTTCTGTCCTGGTTCTTTTTTTTTTTTTTTTTTTTTTT
>RCUC01076686.1:0-11588 GCA_003697995.1 Taxidea taxus jeffersonii
CCTTTCATCCTCGGGATTATGACAAGTTATTAATTGCCACCATTAGCCGCAGCAGCCTGCCCGAGATCTCTGCTGCTCTCTGGAGGTGAGAAACTGCGCGTCTGAATGCGGGGGGAAGAGGCACCGAGTTGCGCGGGGCACACTGAGCAACAATCTGCCCAAAAGGGATTGTGAGATGGTGAATAATTTATTAGAAAACATTTTTCTTTGTCCTTCCCACAGACCCACAAATCCTCCCCAAGCGCTCTTTACCAGCCTTGCAGATAATGTACTTACACATCTCAGAGCCTGCTAAATAGACTGAAGAGGCCATCGGGTTCACCCTCCACACTGCGGCTGCCAGGACCGCGCAGACCCAACGCCCGGCCTCTGCCAAGGGCCCGCTGATGGAGGTGAGGTAATTAGATGCGTTTGCAGAGGCAGATATGAAAAGCCGGTGGATGGCCGCCCCACCTCCTTCTGGCTCCTGCTTCCTATATAGAACAGGTATACCCTAACATGCATAACCCCCCAATTTCATTCCTCACTGCCAGTATTTATGGAGTTTCTACCATAACAGGGAGTAGCTCTGTCCCTGGCACCTTCTGGACAAAAGTAAGGCCACACCATCTTCACAGCCATACGTGTGCTCCTTTGACAGAGCTGTGAGCCTACTCTGCTGGAGATATAAAGAGGAAAGACTCAGGCCCTGTGCTCAAGGAGCTGGGAGCCTGTGTCCAGGTCAGGGATGCTGCTGCAGGCTGAGTGAGATATTGCAGGCTCTCCATTCCCAGAGATCTTCATGAGGAGGAGAAATAGTGATGGCCCCTCAGAGGTTTTGGAATAACACAGTTAGAAATCAGGCCAAGCACACATAACACGAGTATCTTCTAAGTCTCAGCTTTTATACCTTGATCTTTTCCTCTTTAAAAGTATAGAATCTTTTTAATTTTTATTTATTTTTAATTTAAATTCAGTTAACTAACATATAATGCATTATTGGTTTCAGAGGTATAGATCTGTGGTTCATCAGTCTCATGTAATACCCAGTGCATAATACCAGTACAACACATATCCTCCCCAATGTCCATCACCCAGTTGCTACATCCCTCTACCTCCTGCCCTTCAGCAATCCTCAGTTTGTTTCCTAAGACTAAGAGTCTCTTATGGTTTTGTCTCCTCTCTGGTTTCATCTTTTTTTCCTCTTTCCTCTTATGATCCTCTGCCTTGTTTCTCAAATTCCACATATCAGTGAGATCATATGATACCTGTCTTTCTCTGATTGACTTGCATTGCTTAGCATACTACCCTCTTGTTCCAGCCACGTAAACACATAGAAATGATGCTCCAAGATCTGTCTTTCTGGGGAGTCGGTGGATTAATTAAATCATTCAACAAACTTTAGGTTACTGCATGCCATGCCTCATGCTGGGCTCTGGGGACACAGTGGTAAATAGGTGTGTTCCCTGACATCTGAGGACTGCTCAGATTCTAAAGAGACAGCATCAAGCCTGCAGATGTCAGATGGGCATCTTAGCTGAGAATGTATCAAGCTAAAATGAGATGAGACTAGCTGCCTCCATTGTATGCATTTGAATGTGCTTTCCTCTTAGAGTTACTGACAGCCCCAGCCTAATGGGTAAAGTACATATCAAATATAGGAGTACACACACAGTAGAAGACTAATATGTCAAAAAGGGATATAGTCTGAAAGACCTATTAATCCATTTATTTATTTGACCAACACACTTTGAGTACCAACATGAGTCAGACCCCATGGCTGGTGCCAGGCATCTGACACCTACCAGGTCTGCTCTGTGAGGCCTCACGGTGTGGGAGACGGTCTTGTGTGTAAAAAATTATAATTCTGTGGGGAATACTACCTGAGAAAGATGTCAGGTATTCCAGAAGAAGAGAAGAGGAAACAGCTAGTTAAGGCCTGGGAAGGTACACAAGGGTGTTTAGATCAGAGAAGTTTTCTTAAGGCAGCAGTGTGCTAGCTGGGTCTTAAAGAATGAGAGGGCCTCACTGAAAGAATGCAAGAGAGAGGAAGATGGGGGAAAGGAAGATGAAAAAAAAGTGCATGTGCTCACTAAGCAAAGACTAGTGGTTAATTGGAATCATTCATTCATCCATCGATTTATTCAAAAAACAATTGAAGCCTACCATGTTGTTATGGACTGAATGTTTGTATCCTCCTAAAATTCATATGTTGAAGCCTTAACCTCTGTGTGACTGTATTGAGAATAAAGGAGTAATTAGGGTTAAATGAGATCATAAGGGTAGGCCCCCCAACTGATAAGATTAGTATACTTTTAAGAAGAGACACCAGAGCTTATTCTCTCTCACTCTCTTTCTCTCTCCATGCACAGGCATCAAGGAAAGGCCATGTGAGAAGACAACTGTGTGCAAACCAGGAAGAGAGCTCTTGCCAGAAACTGACCATGTTAGCACCTTGGTCTTGGACTTCTAGCTTCCAGAAGCATGAGAAAATTAATTTCTATCATTTCAGTTATCCAGTCTATGATATTTTGTTATTACAACCCAAGTAAACTGATGTACATGCTCCTAGCACTGTACCAGGCGTGACGTAATCAAAGATAAATAAGACCGTGACTGCCCTCAAAAGCTCAGGGATATGTAGGAAAGATTGACCAATATACAAACAATGGCCAAAGTAAATATTCTGGTGGATTACAGGATCACCTGCTTGAAATCATCCTGATTTATTTTGTTAAGTGAACAACAATTTTATCTGCTCTTCAACACTTTTGAGTATGATTGAAGGATTCGACGTTGGAGCCATTAATACTATTTACCAATACTTCAGTTTCTTCTCATTGTAGGCAAATTCCCCACTCACAAGAAGTTAACTGGGTTTGTGTGATTTGTTTTAAAAAGTGAATTATGATCAAAAGTGACAGATACCACTCGCAGACAGAAATCTTTAAGAACCGGTGAGTGATTCCTTTTCCTGCACAGAGAGCAACCATCAGCATCTCAGATGTGGGAGGTTCTCTCAGCCCACATCTCCGTGTGAGACCAGTAGGAGCAGAAGACCCATGAAGAGTAGGCAGCATGAGTAAGAAATAAACTTTTATTGTTCTAAGCCACTGACATTTGAGGTTTATTTGTTATATAGTACAATCTAGCCTGGTATGACTGATATAAGAAAGAAAAGGTTAGTCACATTCTGACCTTGATAGACATTCTGGAATATTGGTTTTGCTACTTGAAGCCCTAAGAGTGACATACTGTAAAGGGGTCAAGAGACAGGACTTCCAGTTTTTGCTTGGCCTGGGAGTGCCATTAATCCACCATCGGGTTATAAAATACATTAGTAGATTCCCTCACAAGAAATAAGAAATTAGAATTTCCCTTGTTCATCTACCCTTTCAGTATTATATGCTTCATCTCCCATATAAGATCTGTTAGCACAGAAGCCCATGTGTGAAGCTGTGTACCTGAGAGATGCAAACTGCAAATGGATATGGTTTCCCAGTCTTCCAGAAGATTTTGCCCTTTCATGTCCTATTCATGGGCCCAAGAGCAGAGGGCTCTGGAACTGTGTGTCTGGTTTTAAATCCTGCTGCATCACTTACTAGCTATGCAGTCTTGCACATGTTATTTAATCTCTTTAAGCCTTGGTTTCCTCACCTGTAAAATGTGAATACTAACAGTACTACCTCATGAGGATGTTTTGTACGTTTAATGAGATATTGCATGCAGAGCACAAAAAATAGTAATCATTGTTATTGTTGGTGTTACCATTATTTTTCACCCTCAGGATAGTCTTAAAACCAAATATCAAAAAAAAAAAAAAAACCAAATATCAAAAGTCCTTATCACAAAGCCATGACTATTCTTAGAGAATTTACTTAAGGGTCAGCTGGGAGGCAAGGATCTGCAATAAACGACCTTCCAGCTCATGCCCAAGGTTTGTGATTCTTCAGTACCACAGAGTTTCTTAATGGAAATTAAAACATCTCCTCAGAGAGGTTCTACCCCAAAAGGAATCCTGCCAAGAGAGGACCCAAGTTAAAACTGGTGTGGACCCTGGCATGCTGCTTTTATGAGTTCTGGAAACTAGAACTTTCTTGTAAGTCTTCTCTTTTGGGTATTAAGCAACTCACTTTGGAGAAAGATTATCTCCTTTTTGAAAGTAACCTGACCACCTGTCAAAACTGGACCTGTGTGAGGAATCGAGAGGCTAACCCTTGGCAGTCTAGCCAGGCTCTCGTCGTTTCAGTAATTACACTGCCAGTGGCTGCTTTACTCAGCATGAACTTGGCTTCCAGTCCCAACCATCTTCTAAGTCTCTGATGACATGACTGAAAGAGCATCTGGATCTGCCCCAGACTGTCAAAGAAGTAGGAAGGCTACTGACGTACAAGTTCTATGATGACCCCTTGTAATTACGGAAATGAGTTTCTATTTGAGAAAAAGTGACAACCAAAAAAAGAAAAAAAAATTAAAGAGCATGAAAGATTCTGCTCTAATTTCCTTCTGTCACGAATATGGAATATTCTCTAATCCTGGGCTTTAAAAAACTGTATTTAATAAACTTCTAAATGATGTTTACCAAGTGCTAGGCCACATGCAGTGGACCAGTGATACAAAGATTCTTAAGGCCTTGTCTTTCTCTACAGGGAGCTCTTAGTCACGTAATCATCCAACAATCCATTCTTTCAACACATTCACTGACATTCATTTTATGCCAGGCACTGTGTTGTGTGAACAAGACAGAAACCTCCTGCTCTCATGGAGCTTTGATTTCAGTGACAAATTTTGAAAAAGTAAGCACAAATAAACATACAAATAATGAGCTGTTTTTATGTCAGCAAAGGAAGACAAAGGGGAGCACCACCAAGGACATGTGGTGGGCATTAGGGGAGCAACACATAAACAAATACTGACAATGCACTAGGAAGGATACACATCCAAAGGGCTTTCAGAGCACAAATGTCAGTGTGCTTGTCCATTTTGACTGCAGGCCAGACTGAGCATGGGGAGATGTGCATATAGGAACCCAGGTGCACAGGAATGATAAAAACACACATACATTTTAGAAGTATTTTTTCAAAATACAAACCATTAGGGATCTAAAAGCCTGACTGAGTGAAAATTTCATTTTATAGTGTTTCTGTAACTGTACAGATACACAAGAGTCGTTTTACAGATCATTTATTCTAGAAATACTAAACTACTTTATAGCATTATACTTATCACTGAAGCAAGCAATTAGCACATCTTGCCTCCTCCTGCAAGCTCACTCTGACTGCTCCACACTACCCATTCAATACTGTGAGTCTTCTGTGATTCTTCTCTAAGCTCCATAACCCCCTCTGTATGCCTTTACGATAGCATTTTTCATACTTTTATAATTGCCAATTTGCTTTGTCTTTATTGTCTTTTAGATCACAAACATCTTGAAGGCAGAGACTGTCTTGATTTGTCTCTATATACCCAAGGCCTAGCTGTATTAGCTTGGGTTTCCTCAAAGCAGACGCTAAGGCAAGCATTCAGGTGCAAGTAATTTATTTGGGAGATGGCCCCAGAGAGCACTAAGAGGGAACTGGGGAGGGGAAACAGCAGAAGGAAAGAAGCCAATAAGAAGTGTGTTATCAAGCAAGTTACCAGTCCCTCTGGAGAACTTGGGAGACACTGCAGGACATGTCCCAGTGTTGTCCCACTAAGGGGTAGAGGAGCTGAGGCATTTATCCACCAAACACCCCATCTGTTGTTGGTTCAGCCCTGCTCCCAGGGACATGAGCTCTACAGTGTTTCTGACTTGCTCTTCTCACAGTTCAAATGTGCTCCTATAATCTGAAAAAGCCCTCAGGTAGAGTCACATGTGCTTTCTGGAAGGAACCTTCAGAACATGGAGATGAGTGCCAAGGGATATGGGTTGGGCACAGCATCTGATGGACTAGCTCAGAGCCTGGGACCCAGTGGCTGCTTGGTAGGCTTTGGTCACTCAATGTAACAAAACAGCCAAGCAGTACACATTGTAAAGGAACACAATTTAGTATGAGCTCCATGGTCAATCCTCATGTTATTGACATGGCCATCAAGAAAGCAGTGAAGTTATTAGATCTGGCGGCAGCTTAAGTACATTTATGGGGGATGCTTGTTTCTGCAGCAGTCATGAACAGAATTGTTGGGAAGAGTAGTAGTATTTTAATCCCTCCTTTTTCCTTTGGCTAGTTTACATGTAACCAAATCTCCTGTTAGTGGAGTGATTCCATCTGTGTTTTTTCACTTGCAGGTATTGGGGGTTCAATTAACAGCACTTGCTAATATGTTGTTATTTTCTGAAAGGATGTGAATTATAGAAGATGCTATTTATGAATGGCATTTAGTAGCAATACATCCAACTAGTTTGTGAGCCTACACACAGTCAGATGAGGCCTCTTGATTTGACCTTCCAGAACAAGGAAGACCAGCCTCCTTAACCCTCCCTCATATTTCTGGGACAGCCTCTAGTTGCCCTTCCTGTTTAAAAGTGACAGTGAGGGGCGCCTGGGTGGCTCAGTGGGTTAAAGCCTCTGCCTTCGGCTCGGGTCATGATCCCAGGGTCCTGGGATCAAGCCCCACATCGGGATCTCTGTTTGGTGGGGAGCCTGCTTCCCCCTCTTTCTCTGCCTGCCTCTCCCCCTACTTGAGATCTCTGTCATCAAATAAATAAATAAAGTCTTTTTAAAAAAATAAAAATATGTTCCCTATTTCCATTTGAAAAATAAATAAATAAATAAAAGTGACAGTGATGAGACTAGCCCAGGATTTCACCTGAACTGGAGCTTCCTGTGGTGCAATTTACTTGAACAGCTCCACCCACAGCCTAAACCAATTAAAAAAAAACTCTTCAATACATCCTATAACTTCAAGAAAAAGGACTTCAGGAAAATAGCACAGTAATTCCACATGTGTGTTCATTCTTGCTTATTCATTCATTCCTGAGACTAACTTTGGGGCAGCATAGTATAGTGGGTAAGAGGACAGTTTCCGGCACCAGACTGCCTAGGCTCTGTGCTTCCGTTTCCTCATCTGTGAAACTGAGCTGATAATAGTCTCCATCTCATAGTGTCATAATGATGATTAAATGAAGTAATACATGTAAAGCTCATTGAAACAATTCCTAGCTTTTTGAAGTTTCCAGGACTATGCTAGACACTGAGTAACCAAAGAAGGATTCATTCGTTCATTCATTCATTCAACAAATATTTATTGACTGGAACCAACTCTGTTCTAGTCACTGTGCCAGGTGTGCAATACCACAGTGAACAAAATAAACCTGATTCCAGCCCTTACAGAGTTTATGTCATACCTGGAGGCACAGATGGTGAGAATGGACAAAGACCCCAGCTGACAAGGTAAGGGTCAGGGAAGACTTCCTGGAAATAACTGTGCTAAGACCTGGGGTCTGTTAGCCAGGCAAAGAGTGTTCCAGGTGGGGATCGTGGATGCCATGTTCTGGAAGTGAGAGATGGCATAACCGAGAGTGGCTCACTGTGACTGTGATATGGAGGGGAGGGATGGTGAGCAGGTGCCTGGAGAGGAAAGCAAGGAGGCAGATTATAAAGGGCCCATTGGCACTGTTAAAGTGCTGCTCTCTCTGCTTGGAATAAATGGGTGGTGAGAGGAGGGAGTGAACACCATGTTTACTTGTTTACCACTCTTCTGACACCTCTCCTGCATGGCTTTACATTATAATTTTTTACAGTGTAAAGTGCATACATACTTTCACTCAGTCACATTATGAATTCCCTGAGGGTGAGAACCATGGCTCTTTTACTGCCTTGAATCCTCCCTAGCTGTTGCCACTCTTCTCGGGAATTAGGCCCCCAACTAGTCATCTCTTAGCACATCTTACATAATTTCAGTTCCAGTGTTATTCTCTTTGGTTTGAGGAGCAGATCTCCATCACTGTGGAGGTCCCCAACACCATGCCTTGCTCTTGTCAGATCTTCCCACAACCTTGGACTCAACCTACTGCCCTGAGGTTTCAGTCAAAGCTTCCCAGCATTCTTTAGCTCTTTCTCTGGGATGCCTGATCCTAATATCCTGTCATCATTCCCTACAGTAATTTTGTTATCACTCACCAGATCCTCTCTCCCACTCTGAGGCAAATGTCTTGTCTAGACCAACTATTGTAATTTTTACCCTCTAGATAGAGTGTAATGGAATAGCAACATTTGTGGAGTCACACGGATCTGAGCCTGAATCCTGCCTCCTACCTGTGAGGTCTTAAGCAAGTTACCTAATCTTTCTGAGCCTCATTTCTCTCATCTGTAAAATGGGCCTCATAATACCTACTTGCAGGGTTGTTGTTATGAGATCAAATAATGGTTATATAACTGAGGTGCTCATTAATCTTGTACCTGTGACTCTGAAATAGATTCAGCATGTCTAGTTCATGAATCACAAGCTTTCCATGTCTATACTTTATTTTTGTGGTAACTGATCCAGTTCCCAGAAATCTTGTGAGATAGCCAATTAGGGTCAATGAAAGGTAATTTCTTGGCACAAAGAGCTCCCTTTTCAAGATCTATCCCACATGTAAGTCATTCTTATTTTAAGCTGCTAAGACATTTTTCAAACTTACCTATAAATGGTAATAAGGCCAGACCTAAGAGACATATCAACAGTGATCACTATAAGAGAGCAAGTGATTCTGAAGTTGTTTTTCTCTAGAACAACATGTGTACAGCATCCAGAACAATTAGATCTTGATTGCCAGCCCAAATTTCCATCAAGATACAGATGAGCTATAAACCCCTGGAGCTTTGCTCAAGTCACTGATGGAAACAGCAGCAGCATCCAAGCCCTTTGATGGAATCACGGCCTTATAATTAGTATGAGTCCATTCATTATCATGGGCCTGGGTGTGTGAGTGTGAAAGAAAAAGAGTGAGGGACAGGGAAACAAATTAAAACACGGAAACTGAAAAAGGAAGAGAGATTAAAACCACTTAAAACTCACAAATATAATTACAGGATGTTCTTAACTGCTCAAGTTTGGGAAACACAAACTGATTTTAGGGAGCCTTGATGAATACAGTACTAACTGCTGGGCCACCTTAGAGAGAACCGTGAAATGCTTTGTGTCTGTCTTTCTGCCCCCTTTCCATCTGTTTCTCTCTTGATTCTGTGTCCTCACGACCTGGACACTTAAGAGTGAGGATGTGAGGGAGCACAGATGAAAGGAAGAAAAGAGGGGAGAAGGACAGAAAGAGAGAATGACTGTCAACTATGGAGCATAGACTCTGATATGTGCCCAGTGCTCTGCCAGCTGCTTCCCACTCATTAGAACAGTGTGGGGAGCACATGCATTGGCAGCAGGCAGCCTGCAGCAGAGTCCCCCTAGACTGGTTTGAGCAGTGGCCTGTTTCTTTATATGTAAAATTACATTGAGGTGATTGGGAGAGTGAAATTGGATAAAATGTATGAAGCCCTCAGCAAACAAAGTGGGGTTCTTATCTCCATTTTGTGGATGAGATCACTGGCAGTTGGGGACAGTAAGTGGACAGTGGGCTCCACCAAGGTGAGGGTCATGCTCATGCTGGTCACTGCTGCACCAAGCACAGACACAAGCCCATGTAAGCCTTCACCAAATATCGCTAGTTGAGGGGGAATTAAAATTCAGGTGAACAATCCAAGTCCAGTGTCTTTGTCAATGCCATGTGCTCTCCCCAAACAATCCTTTGTCTTTGTGGGCAGACCTACAATAGTAGTTAAAAGCACAGGCTTGAGAGTCAAACAGCCAGGGTTCCCGTCCTTGTGAACCAACTATTGATATATTTCTTGTACTTTTCATGTTCCTCGGTCCCCCAACCCCCTGATAGAGTCTCTTAGTCTCTCTCTCTATCTTTTTTTTTTTTTTTAAGATTTTATTTATCCATTTGAGACAGAGAGAGAGAGAGTAAGAGAAAGCATGAGAGAGGAGATCAGAGGGAGAAGCAGACTCCCCGTGGAGCTGGGAACCCAATGCAGAACTCGATCTGGGGACTCCGGGATCATGACCTGAGTTGAAGGCAGTTGCTTAACCAACTGAGCCACCCAGGCGTCCCCTTTTAGCCTCTTTTAATATCTCAGAACATTTTAAAGGGAACCGATCAAAAAAGATCATTTGGGGGCCAGAACCTTAAAGAAGAGTCCCATCTCTGGAGACCAGAATACTAGCAACAGAAAAAGAAAAACCCCAGTGGGTGTATCTGGGGTTTATTTTATTAGATAGGAACAGAAATAACAAAAGAAAAAAGATTTGGGAATGGAGCTAATAATTACTGAGCAGCTATTACTGTGCTTTGTGTTTATATGTGGTGTCTCCTTTAATCCTTATAAAAGTTATGGAAGGAAGATTCCCATTTTACAGAAAAGGAAACTGAGGGTCAGAAAAGTTAACCTGTCTTGTTAAATGGCAAAACAAGGCTCATTTCCAGGTTAGTTTGTCTCCTAAGCCCATACTCTTTCCGCAAGTACAGTCTGCCTCTCTTTAAGGTCAAATAAAATAAATATAGATTTGTCAGGCTTTTAGGTTTACCAGAAAGTTCCCTCTTCTACTGGGTGTCCACTGGAAAGTGATGTCTCTGTCTGGAAAGAACATTTGTGTTCATGTCCTGCTTTCATTTCACCTAACCTCTTTTCAACACCATACACCAATCAATGTAGTCTATATGTCCCTGGCATTTTAGTTTATGATCAGACCACAAATTTGTGACTACTTCTAAAAATAATGATTTGTGCTCAACAGGAGTTTTTGTAGTAGATAGACAAATAAGCATATTTTTATATTTTAAAATATAATATTGATTCTGTTTCTTGTAACACAAGAGAGAAGCAGGTGAGAAGTCAGAGTGCTGGCTTAAAGATTGAACCTTGTAAAGTTTACAGGCAATCTACAGTGAAGCTAAATCTAACAGCCATGAAACAAAAAATAGCACAATCACTTTATGGGGGTTTTCCAGGCAACTCCAGAATTCAAGTGCCCAAGTTCAGTCTGTGTCATAAAAGAGACTTTATGATGGTTTTCCAATACAGGGAGAAGATGGAGAAAAGAACATTTGTATTATTGAACATCCTAAAACTAAAAGCCTTATGAGTTAACTTTATTATGTGTGAAAAATTTGCTTTAAAGAGAAAGTATACTAAATCATAAAAGGAATAAAATCCCTCATTAACCTAGGCAGCCCTAGAAATATTATATATTGATTGATTGATTAATTTGTTCATTTATTATTGCAACAAACCTTTATTGAGCACCTATTATATATAATATATATATAACAAATGCCCAGCATGGGGGATGCAAAGCTAACAAGGGTGTGCTTCCTGTCCTTAAGAAAATCTTGTCATCTGAAGGGTGAGACAAATATTTCAACAGTGATTATCCCACAATTGCTGTATTTGAGATTTTATAATAAGAGCAATAATAGCTAATGTTCATTAGGTGCTTACAAAATGCCATGCTAGGGGCGCCTGGGTGGCTCAGTGGGTTAAGCCACTGCCTTCGGCTCAGGTCATGATCTCAGGGTCCTGGGATCAAGTCCTGCATTGGGCTTTCTGCTCAGCAGGGAGCCTGCTTCTTCCTCTCTCTCTCTCTCTCTCTCT
>RCUC01076729.1:0-12327 GCA_003697995.1 Taxidea taxus jeffersonii
TTTCTAATAGACTGATTTCACTCAGTTATATCCCTTTAGGAATGCAGTCTATTATCATGCATTTTCAGATGTATCCAACATGGCATCCACATAAGGAGACAGTCTGTTATAGTAATTGGGATAATTTCAACTGCTTTAACAAATAATCCCCAAACTTTCAGTCGTTCAACCCTGCTGAGTTTTATTTCTTGCTCAAGTAACAGTGAGATGTGGATGTCTGTGGACTGCGGAAAACTTTCCACTGTGCGGTGATGGTGGAAGGGGGGTATCTACACTTTTTCCTACTTGGAGTTCCTTACTGTCCTTCAAGGCTGGAGAGTCCTCTGCTTCCTGCCAATGGATAAGGTGAAAGAGTATAGAGAAAATAAAGCGTTTCTTAACCTTCTTGGGCCAGAGGGAGCATGCATACATCATTTCTGTTCCCTTTCTGCCTATAATGCAAGGGCAACTGGGAAATGCAGCCCCAGGCTGAGTGGTTACTTTCCAGAGTGATTCTATACTATGAAGGCAAAGTGTGGATGTCAACAGCTATTTTTATCTGATATATCAATTAATATCAGGAGGTGTTTGTCAAGCCCATCCTTTAATGTTCAGGTCACTGTGTTTCTTTAAGTGACCACCCACACATTAGTTTCTACCAACTTCATTATACCATAAATGGAATTTTGGGGTGAGGCCTGTCCCGAGATTGACAACAGTGCTCCTTCATTTATGACTCGAATGACTCTTATTACATTCATTACGAAAATAGGAAGGCATGCCAGAAGCAAAGTGGTTATTAGACAAAGCAGTCCTGGATGAATTTATATGAAGATAGTTTTTCTGAGCAGATTATCCCCTTTTTTGATTATCAACTCGAAGTTCCTGTTCAACAATGGACAGAAGAGCACTATCCATATCATTAGGAAACCTGGTGCTAAACTCTTCCCTCCCTTGACCTCTGTTTCCTTACTGCACTTAAAGTTTGCAAGTTTCCTTTATATTCTAAAACCTTTATAAAGTTTGATGGAAACCTATAATAATGCTTGCATACCTTAGACCCTAGAAATTATGCTCTCATCTTGTGGTCATTCACACTGATGTTTTTATTCACAGTGGCTCTGCTCATGTCTGACTCTCTTTGCCAGTGTCATCTGTCAGCCACTTCCTAGCCCCCAGCAACTCTGTAGCAGAGTTTTTGACCATGAAACATCCTTTCCTGCCACTATTTCAGTATCTGGAATCTGGCCTATATTCTCAAATTCATAATCAGTTTCTTGAGGCTTTATGTTCAAGCTTAATGATAACTGAGCTACTTAACCCTTTAAAATATATTCCCCAGGTAAATATCACTCTTTTCTCTTCAAATCTAATTTAATGCCCATGAACGTGATCCATTTGATGGGACCATCTGTTTTTTTCTTCTGCCAAAGACACTCTGCACATTTTGGCAGCTCCCCTATGTGTACTCAATAACTCATGCCAAGTACAGTTGGAATGCTTCATGAGTCCAAACTCTGAAAGCAACTGAACCCAGCAGTGTTCATCTGAAAATGATTGTTGATTTGTGATGAGTCAAGTAGCACTGGCCTCTACATTTTAAGGTCTGGAAGAACAGAAAGATAAGTTAATGTGATAACTATCCTTGGTTGACAATGTAGAAGTTATTTAAATTTATAGAATAGTGACATAAGATTTTATTTCTAGAGGTCTATGCCTTGATTTAGGGCTTTATATCTTCCATTGATATAAGCACCACTGTGATCTCTTTTGTATATATAACCCTGTGCACACCGAGACACAGCTGTTTGGTTCAGAAGAGGGTGTCTGGCTCATGCTGGCCAAAGCTCAACCATTCCAGGAGGTAGGTGTATTGAGAATCCAGATGGTTTCTATAAGAAAAACAGCTTGGCTATTACAGGTCATCATGAGTCTTGTCATACAGACTAGACAAAGAAGGTAGCCTATCTTTAATAAGGGGTGGGGGAAGAAGGGAGATAAGGGAAAACAGAGAACAGAAATACAGATAAGAAGACAGAGTTCAATATCATTTGTACTTCTGGTTTTTCCTGAGTGCAACCACAGTCCTCTCCTTAAATTCCATGAAATATTAAGCTATTTTTAAAGATATCCCCCTTTTTTGCATAAGTAAGTCACATCACTTACAAACTAAATATTAGTGTATCTATAGAAAAAAATGAAATTTAGTATCCTTCCAATAAATATGAGACTTGAATCATATAATAGTTTCTGCCAAAGAATTCATATTTAAAAATAAAATTGAGTCATCTGGAGATTTTCCCTTTATTTAGGATCAATTATTCAAATTATGACAGTTTTCATAATTTACTTGTTATCTAAACAGTATATATTTCCCATATGTCCAGATTCTGGGGGGTTAATCATGGGAAATATTTACATCTTTAAGCTGGACTTTTAACATTTCATTAGGTAAAATATTGGGATGCAATTGATTTTTTGTGTGTGTTTCAACATTAAACTTTCTTAACAGAATCTTACAAGTCTTATAAATTATTCTAACTCAATATGCTCATTATAGTTCTCATTTGCAAAAGAGAAAAACCAACCTTGGTAGTCACAAAATACAATGAATGTTTTGAGAAATGAATGTAAAAAAGAATGAGTTAGCCAAAGAGGCAAGCATCATTTCTGATTTCTATCATCAAAAATTCATATCACATTTAAAAGACAAAGTATTTCAAAGCTTTATTAGTTACATATATAACATATCTTAAAAGAAAATTAAAGCACTACTAGAGCCTTGTATTAGCATTTAGGAAGAGTGAACTTCAAACTAGGGGCATATATAACTTATGCATTTTGATTAACTCTCAATGGTAATTTTATTAACATTGATGTATATATTTAGATTTTAGTGAATCTGCTAATATTACATTTTTCTTCGGCTTTTTGTTCCATTAAATTTACCTTGTTTTAAGTTGTAAAGCCCTTTTAGGGACTATAGCCTTTTCCAGGTTAGTTAAGCCAGAAACCCATCCATTGGCAGTGTAATGCAAGGAAGGGTCTTTATCTTCTGACATGGAACTCAGTGTTAGAATTCCAGCTTCAGAAATTACTAAATGTTTGTCTTTGGGAATGTCATTCCACCTCTACAAATCTTATTTTGTTCATCTCTAATATGATGATAATAAAATTTGACTTGAAATGTGATTGCAGAATGAAAGACAAGGGCACGAAACACTAGATATGCAGTTGGCAGTAAATAAACTATTGCAACTATTATTCATTTGTGTTCTCAGCCAGAATAGGAATTCTCTTTTGGCTCCCACAAAAGTTTTCATAAAACAATTGGTTCATTCCATTCTTGATAATCCAAGAGGATTACTCCTTCAAGGCAAATGGAAGAAAAGTTTTTCTCCTTTTCTAGATATTTCCATGGAATCAGTGATTTCCTTATGAGCAGATATCTCTTTGTGGTTAACATCCGCTGTGAGATCAGAGGACGCAGAGATGGAACCATACTTAGAGCTGTGACATTACAGAAGGTTTAATCAAAAAAGCTCCCATCTTCTGGTTTCATATAGAGATTTGCTGAAATATCACCCAAATACTTGGTTTTCTTTTAATACCACATTGTCAGCAGGATTGAATTCTTCAATTTGTTATGTTTTGACCTTTTTTTTTTTTTTAACCACATATATATGAATGAGAAAATGTCTTAGTCCATTCATGACCAGGATACCATAGACTGGGTGGCTCATAAGCAAAAGAAATTTATTTCTCACAGTTCTGGAGGCTGGGAAGTCCAAGATCAAGGCTCTGGTAGATTTGTATATGATGACAGCCCACTTCCTGCTGATAGGTGGCAGTCTTTTCACTGGGTCCTCACATGGTAGAAAGGGTAAGGGAGCTCTGTGGAGCCCCTTTTATAATGGCAATAATCCCATTCATGAGGGCTCTTTTCTTCTAATATTTCCCAAAGATCCCACCTCCTATTACCATAACCTTGGAGTTTAGAATTTTAACATATAAATTTTGAGGGGACACAAACATTCAGTCTATCATAGGAAGGAAACAAAACAGAAATTGTTAGCTTCCCCCCACCACCTCGAAGAATGATCCTATTTGGTCAACAATCAGAAAGTAGAAAAACACATACACAATTTCAAGAGATTTTCCTATTCTCTACTTTTTCTTACCAATAATATGATGTTAAAAAGAAAGGTACAAAAAAAAAAAGTAACATTCCACGTTGATGGATGAAAATAGCCTTTGAATGATGGATTAGAAAATGTATTGCATTCTTTCTGTATAAAAGTCTCATGGTAGAAAATAAATTTGCTTGATACCAAGGCTTTCAATTATTATCAAATAAAACATTTGAATCATGTTTTTCACTATTAAAGTTAAGAAAGGCATGAGTGTCCTCTTTGTTGTTATTCATGAAGAGTTTAGCAGATTCATGATGGTTGGCTTTATTCAAATTTATCATTGAGCATTCAAAAACAATTTTGAAAACAAATTTTCTATTTCTTGCTGTACAAATCACTACAAACAAACCACCATGATTTTTAGAGGCTTAAACACTCTTTATAAATATCTATTCCAGCCATGTTTTAATTTTACTATTCCTTAGAGAGTTAACCCTTACTTTGCTTACGGAGTATGTGAACCTAATACAGTAACAGCACACTGAAGGCACTCAAAACTATTTCTTGAGTTAAATTTATTCTAGAAATGTTTATTTCAACCTTCAGTATTTAAAACATATGTTTTATCTCTATAAAATTTATCAATTAAGTTTATTTATTTGTCTGTTTCACTAGGTTCCAACCAAAAGGGCAGTGCACAGTTAGATGTAATCAAAAGAGAGACAGAATGAGTGGATTTGCATATTATTTCTCAAGTAATAGACAGCAGTATAAAACACTGTGAAACTTTCTTTTTCTATTAATTAATCAAATTTTATATTACGTGAATTTTGGACTTTCAAGAACTCCATCTTTACCAAGTTGCACAATTGTAGAATGTATATACCATTCATTTCTTCCTTATATATCCTACCAACTGTTCTCCTACTTTGCTATACTTTCCTTTTCCTTCTTTATTATTTCTTTTACTTATACAAGATTAGGTCATGTTTTACTTAGTTTAAAAAATCCCTCTCTTGGGGCGCCTGGGTGGCTCAGTGGGTTAAAGCCACTGCCTTTGGCTCGGGTCATGATCCCAGGGTCGTGGGATCGAGCCCCGCATCGGGCTCTCTGCTCTGCGGACAGCCTGCTTCCTCCTTTCTCTCTGCTTGCCTCTCTGCCTACTTGTGATCTCTGTCTGTCAAATAAATAAATAAAATCTCAAAAAAAACCCAAACCCTCTCTTCTCCAACAATTTAAAGATCTTGAGGATATCAATGTGCTTCATTGAAACTTGTCAATAGTTGACTTATCTGCCCTTAGTAATTCAGTAGTGTGTTATTATAACACACTACTGAATGCAGAGGCATGAAACAAAATATTTAAAAGGTCACTTTTTATCATGATGAGAACTCTTCAAATGCATATTCACATGGCCATTTTACCCTTTGTCCCACTGCATGGAGGTGTGAGGCATGGAAAAAAACCAGCAACAAGTAGCAGAGATAAATTTGTGTGGTTTCCAGGTAAAAGGCACTTTGTAGAGGCATTGTCCTTGGGAGTTATTCATTCTTACCAAAAGGATAGAGTAGAGTACCTTGTTCCTTCTAGTATACGACAACAGAATAAAAAAACATTGGGATGCGACCATCTTGGTAAAGAAGGTGGACAGTCTAGTGAAACCACATTGTTCAGTGACCAGAAGCTGTGGTTCTTAGGTTTTACAAGTCTTACATAAACCAAACACTGTATCAAAGAATCTTGGTCCCACCATGAAAGAAACCTAAGTTGTGTGTGTTTGTATGTGTGTGTGTGTGTTTTAAGATTAGCATGTTTTTTATGTGATTTTTATTAATCGCTTCAATAATGGCTATGTTAATGCTGTCATACCTGGTTTACTTTTGTTTACTATTACCACTTCATGTTCCACAATTGGAGAATCACTGTCAAAAGACATACCACGTACTAAGGACTGAATATTCTAAACTCGACTTTGATGATGCCAACTGATCAAATGGCAGGCAAAGCCTTGAGAAAGAAGATTTAAATGGGATCACAAGAAGCATTAATTCAATGCGGGGAAATGGGAACCATCACAGATTGATGAAGTGTACCAAAAGCAAAATGTGAGAGATTAAAAGAATAATTTAGGTTGTCCTAACTAGAGACAATTGTGTCCTCATAGGCAGTCCAAGTATCAAGAGACAGATGGATGCCATAGGGACATTAGTAGTAATAACACAGCAGTAACTATAGCAGCAGTGTTTGTGAAAGCAAGAGGCCCTAGGCATTAGGAATCTGATGCTTATAAAGGGCCAGAGATTCTGAGGACATCTGAGTAAAGATCTTTCCAGAAACCCTATGAGAAGAAGACAACTGACAGGATGGTAGCAGGCAGGATCTGAGGAGACCAGGACAAAGACTGTCTCTCCCAATTTCAGTGACAGAGTTTATGAACCTTCAGAATGTGTCTGTCACAGGCAGTCCAATGAGAGTCACAGCTATGAATTACTTTCAAGTTTAAATTTAATTCTTAGTAAGACTATACATGCACCACAGTGTTGATTTTTTCTTATCTATGTCTTTGCCGCATTACTACTTGTAAAATACCCATTTAGAAGTTAGAATATAAATGATTGAACTCAGATGGTTTCAACTGGTTACATGGTAATGACTTAGAAATTTATTTAGGTAGGTACTGCTTTAGTTGATTATTCAGGCCATATGTTAGAGCTGGAAGAAGAAGGTCTGGGGTCTTAATATGTCTTAATATATCTCCCGTCTTATGCTGCTAGAGATACATGCACATAGAGTAGCTTTGCTGGTCTATTTTATTTATTTATTTATTATTTATTTATTTATTTATTTATTGCACAGATTTGTTACTTCACAGGAGAACCTCAGTACACACACACACACACCCACTTGTCTACATCAGTACCCACTGAAAGCATTTCTTCTCCCTTCCCCTGTTTGTTCCTCCACACAAGAAGAAAAAAAAAGGGTCATGCAGGATAAAATAACATAGTTTGTCAATCTTTTCCTAAATTTGGAATCAGTCCTGAAAATCCATGAGGAAGTTCATCTCAGTGACAGCTGATCTGTAGAAAATCCACCCTGTGTGGGTCCTACCCACCCATCACTGCTGATCTCTTCATGTATTCTTTATAATGAATCCAATGAACTTTAATTAATATGAAAACTTCAGGTTTTCATCTGATTTAATGTGACTGACATCGTGCTGCTACTAAAAGTGAAAGAGAGTATAAGCACCGTGAAAACAGAGCCTGAAACCTGATGCCTGCCACAGTTCTGTTTCCCCTAGATGCTAGCATGTCCATAATACCTGAAAGGGACACATCAATAGCATTTTCCAGGAATCTTGATGGCTATACCTATAAACAGGAACACCCTTGAAAAATGTCTATACCCAGGAAAGGACACAATTCAATATCTGTCTTTAGTTCCAAATGTCCAAGTTGAAAATGAAGGAAACTGCATAGTTATAGGTATACAACTCCAAAAGGTAAATGGGGTGAAAGGGAGGGAAAGTCTTTAGAAGTGAAAACACACACATCCCTATATCCATCTGTCATCTTTCCCCACATACTTTTCTCCAACAATTCAGTGAATTGTTCAGAGTAGGCATAAATGTGTTCTTGGTCGGGAGCTGTGTGACACAGGTCACTTTCCTCTCAGATCCTAGCCACTAGCATTCTGGTTGCCATGGACCAGGCTGCTGGTCATGTTCATGTATTCTGCTTACACGTGTGCATGGTACATGGTGACATGGCACAGCACCTGTGCAGGGCTACCTACAGCCCTACATCCTACTTCCTCCACAGAACCTAATATGCTGATATAGCAATATATGAAGACCTAAAACATTGACTGCCAGGTTAACATTCACACATTTTTTTTTTAACTTCAATAAAATACCTTGGGATTTGCATTTCAAAACCTCCAGCTATCTGTTAAAAAATGATTGACCCCCTCACCATTTCCCCACCATCATCATGTGTGCAGTTGAGCCCTTCCGCGCCAAGCCTTCTCAGAAGACTTTCAGGATCAGCAGCTCCAGGCCAAGAAACAAAAGCAGAATCCTCTCATTTCCCCCATGGAAATGAATGAAAATTACTGGTAAAATAAAATACAACTGCAAAGGAGACATCGGGGAAGAACCAAGGTGAGTCTATAAGAAATCCCACATGAAATGGCTATGTCAAGGTCACTTAACTCTTACCATATCAAACTGAAAAAGTTATCAGTAGCTGGACAGTTAGGCATGTTTTATTGGGGGAAATAATGATTTCTTGTTTTTATACCTCTTTGCTAGCAAGTTGGTTCACTAATACATATGTGAGATCTACTGGTTAAAAAAAAAAAAAAGATTTAAAATTAGAACTTTGTTCCAATTCTATCAGCCTTGGTCAAATAGTTCTATGTATACTTACCTCTATGTCCCAGTACCAGAGAGTAGATTATCTTTTACTGTATAAATGTAATTATAGATCATTTGAATTCTTGGATATCCTAATTAAAGTGTAAAAATTCTGAGATGGTGAATCTCATTAAAAAAAAAAACAACTGAAATTATAGTCAGTTAATCTAAAATCTGAAGCATCTCAACTTATTTTCAATTCAATATCAATTTTTTTCTTTTCCCTATAACCTCTGATAAGTAATTAAAGATACTTTTCTATGTATATACATCCATATACAAACATGAACACACATGTGTGAAACTTTTCAAAATTGTAGTATAAACAAATGGTATGGAAATTAATTTGATTTTAATGGAATTTTGTTTAAAGAAATAGTTCCAGAGATGGCAGTTCAAGAGAGCTGATGTCCATCTTTGTTGTTGATTAGCTGGGGTCTTGAATTTAAAAGGTTCAGAGTGTTTCTGCCCATTTCTTAATTTTTTTATATTTGTTTTGATAAATTCTGTGGATATTTAAGTGTGTTTGGTTTAACCCTGTATTTCTATCAAAGCATTCAAGATCTTCAAGTACATGGGGATGGTTTGGGAGGCTGGGATTGGTAGACAAATCTGTCTGAGTCTCTAGCATTTTTGCACATCTTACAGATAAAGGCATTATCTGCTTTTGTTCTGGATTATCTCTTAAGGATGTTTGTATGGTGAACATCCTTGGGAAATACAGACGGTATCTCTCTCCAGAGCAAAGGGCGGGCATACTTACTGTCTAGTATAATAAAGTTAATGTCCCTCACTGGGGCAAATGTCAGGCAGGCTTATTGCCCATTATAAAAGATTCATGTTCTCTAAACTCTGGGTTGTTCTTTTCCCTATAACAAAATGCACTATGTCGCAGTTATTACCTGGCTTTTTTTGTGTTGCCTTGTAGAAATTAGGAATTGGGGAATGGCACAAGAAATGTGGATGTTTTGACTCTGCTGTTACTATAAGTAGTAAATTTTCCTTTGTTTCTGACCTAGGAATCTTGTGTCTTATGCCAGCATCTTTGAGACTGTGTCAAGCTAACTTATTCACTTGCAAGTAAAATCCCAGATTCTATGCTATTCTTAACAACTGGGTATTTGGCCTAGTAGGAATGCCAATTCCCTATTTGTTACAGGACCATTCCTATGAATATCAAATAACAGGAATATTTCCTTTGGAATGATGTATCAGTGAGCCTATGTTGTAGACCAGGGATTGGCAAATTGCTGCCCACCTGTAGACAAAATCTGGCTTACCACATGTTTTTGTAAACAAAGTTTTATTTGGACATACCCATGCATGTCCTTTACATGTTATCTGTGTTTACTTTCACCTACAACAGCAGAGGTGAGGACTTGAAACAGATGCCGTATGGCCTTTGAAGACTAAAATATTTACTATCTGGCTTTTTAGAGAAAAGGCTTGCTGACATTTGTTATAGAGCGAATGAGGGATAAATTCACCTATCATAAGTTGATTTAGGAATATATGGAGTAGAGAGATGAAGATAAAATATATATTGCATGACAGGATGAAAGGGAGCTTAACAGTTAACAACAGATAAGCTCATTGACTGTATATACTTTACTTCTAAAGTATATTCAACAAATACGCAAGCCACAACCACACATGCAAATCCTTTAAGACTCAGCTCATCTTCTCTCTAAGAAGTTGACCCTGATTCAGTATTAGGAAATTTAGTTTTTCTCTTCAGAGCTCCCACAACGCTTTATCTAAACATCTTCTATAACCAATTTTCTACCTTATGCAATATTTACATACTCATGATTTCTCAGGGTGAAATCCATATCTGTAAACAGATTAACAAACTTATTTCCATGATCCAAATTTTGGGGTAATGATCTACCTTTAGGGACCTAGATATTGATTTGAACAAATCTTTTTTTTTTTTTTAAGTAAGAATCGTTAAAATAGGATTTTTTTCTTCCTATAAGTCTAACTAGCAAATTATGCTCTTTTTTTAAGATTTTATTTATTTATTAGTTAGAGAGAGAGAGCGAGAGAGAGAGCGAACACAGGCAGACAAAGAGGCAGGCAGAGTCAGAGGGAGAAGCAGGCTCCCTGCCGAGCAAGGAGTCTGACATGGGACTTCATCCCAGGACGCTGGGATCATGACCTGAGCCGAAGGCAGCCGCTTAACCAACTGAGCCACCCAGGCGTCCCGCAAATTATGCTCTTAAATTGAAAACTTAAATATGTTTTAATGCACTGTCTTTGTAGATTTCCTTTTGCATTTATACTTCTTAAGGTCAAATTGCATTTTCTTGGTTGGTTTCAACCTAATAAAGGAGGAGAGTAACAGAATAGAATCATTCCCGTTGGCAGGGGAAAGTATGTATACGTGTCTTCTTAAGAAGGTGATATTGGACAACATATAGAAAGAAATGTTGCTCTGAGATTGACACAGCCATCTCTTGGAAATGGAGAAAGAAGGTGAGCCAATCACTTTGTCACCAATTACATGTTACATAGTCACGAGTAGGATACAGGTGAAGCAGGATTCAGGTAGGTATAAATGGAGTACCAAAGGACTATTGGGTCAATGCATAGAAGCAGATTCTCAGAGAAGGAAGAATCATGCATGTGTTGGAGATTACTGAGCTGAGTCACTAGGGGAAACATTTCATGAAGAAATGACTGAATACCCTCCAAGAAATTTAGGATATACAATAATAATAGCAACAACATTACTGAGTGCTTGTTCAGAGCCAGATGCTCTATTAAGCAATTAAAATGTATTATCTCATTTAACCACAAGTACTATATAAAGTAAGTCTGACTGTTGTCCTCATTTTATAGATGAAGAAAAAAATGGCTTCAACAGGTTATGTAATGCTTAAGGTCACACAAGTAACAAGTGACAAGTGAAGCTGATTCAAGTTCAAACCACTTCATTCCACAGCACTAAATTTTTTAGTAATTATATTCTATTGTCTTCAGATGAACAAAGCTGCTTCTCCATCGTTCTCCATCCATTGTTCTACTGGAGATACCTCATAAAGATGGGGTGCTGAAATAGAGGGATTGATCCACACAGTTTCAGGTATGATTTACTTCTGAAGCTCATTTAGTCCTCTGAGACATGTTTCTCTATTCTCAGTTCAAGGATCAGGGAGTGGTCGTTCCCATTCCCCAATTCCATTTGCTGTTAATGCACTGCATATATTCACAGTTCAGGTGTTCCTACTTCTAGCAATCTACTTCTGTGCTATTCACACTTACAGGCAGAACATTCTATTCTGATGGGAGGCCATACCATTAACATACTTAACACTTCAGAATAAGGAGAGGCAAACCTTGATCTAAATCTTTAATAATAATTTTTCAGGCAAATCTCATTATTTCTTGACGCTCTCAGAATAGTACAACACTAAAGTAATTATGATATATACCAGCTCCTGGTCCAGAGCTCCAGGGTTTCAGACAAAGACTAGAACCTCTTCAGAGAAGTCAGCATCTTGAAGGAGGACAAAGTCATGGTGGCAAGAGAGTTCTCAGCAACTGGTACTCATCCTGGTTTTATCTTTTCATTTTGAATCAGTTAGTTACATTCTGACCTTAAAAAATAATCTAACTGAAATAAAAGTAAAACTTTTAGAGCCAACAGGACAGGAAGGTGAGAAAGTTTGAGTGAATGGAGAGACAACTTAAAGTAAAATTCAAGAATACTATAGTATGCCTTTCATGTGAAACAGAAATTAGAGAATTTAAGGTGGAGTAAACGTGTCAAGTCTTATGGGCTTGCACAGA
>RCUC01076732.1:0-13068 GCA_003697995.1 Taxidea taxus jeffersonii
CTTTAGTCATTTTGAGTATCATTGCCCAACTTTTGATTTCTTTTCTGTTAACATTCACTAGGTGCCACCTAGAGCTTCAGCTCTTTATAATGAGTAGGGATCTGATTAAACACAATTACAGTGATTTTTCTACATCTCCATCATTTTTATGTTTAAGAGCTAATTGTTTAAAACTTATATGAATCTAAAGGTAAATAAATAATAAAGGTAAATAATTTTCATAGATAACACATGGTTTGAAGTTACAGCTACATTAGCCAGGGGGGTAGAAAGTCTTGAGTTACTTTGGATATGTTTCATAGATTTAATCTGTTAGGAAACTTGAGGTACTAGATTTATTTTATTGATTATTCCTAAGAATAGCTACTTAAATACTTAAAAGATTAAACCTAACCCACCTTAACTGATTGAGTACTAGACTTAACTGAATATTAAAGATACTGGAAAATATAGAAGTGTGTTGGTGAGACAGTTTATGCCATTTTTGGCTTGTCCCTGTTTAATTTAGCAGCCTCTACTAGCTTTTTAAATCCAAAAGTAAAACTTCATATGGCTGTTGCCACAAGGTAGCCACAATTGCTAGTACATGCCATACTGGGAATATTCAGAGGATCTAGATGTACTCAAAATTGGCACATGATTTTCACTTTGGTCTTTTTGAGGAGTCAGAAAACAAGTCTATAAAGCTTGTGGCATCAAGAATGTCCTCAAAACACAACAGGTGCTCCTTAAATGTTTGTTGTAGGCAAGGAATTAAATTTCCATGTTGTTTACTGAATTGTTTACACTTCAAGGCATAACCCTTGAGAAATACTGGTGACCTCCACAGTGAGTGTTTTTTATCCCATCTAAGCCTTTTGCTCAGTTCCACAACAGTTTTGCAGAATTTATGACCCTTCCCAGAGAAAAGATTAATACCTCACTGACACCAATGAAGGAGAGAATTAAATTTAAAGCACACATAACTGCTGACCTAACAATATCACTTTCAAATATGAGGACAAGCTACACACCCAGCTCCAAATAACCTGAGGAACAGATAAACAAAGACAATTGGCCAGTTTATCTAAATCCTGAAATACCATTCAAATACTTGTCATTAAAAATTGACAATTTCATCTCCCCATTCTGCCTGTGAGTTAAAGTGGCTATCAACTCATACACCTGAAAATCCACAATAGTTCGGGTCACGTTTAATTGTAATGGAAAGTCAAAAGTAGCTGAGAAAAAATGGGAGCATACGAACATTTTCTTTTGCTGTGTTTTGTAGCAAAATAAGACAACCAGTACGTACCTGGATAATGCTCATTTAGTGAGAACCTATAGAGACACGCTAGGTTGGCATTACAGCTACTACTCGGCTGCCATCCTTTCAAACACTCTTGACCCAGCTACTTTTTGTGTGAAGAGGCATTAAATTAAAATGGTTCGGGATTTTTAAAAATTCAAGTACTAGTACTCCGGCAAGAGTTGCCTCAAGGTAATAGCCATCTACTTTTTCAACACACGAAGATTCTGATACCCCTATACAGAACAGGGTGCAATTGTGCCAATTTGGAGTCAAGCCATCAAATCAAATGCAGTTTAATTTAGATAACACCTGTTGCTATTCGGAGAGCAATAAAATAAAAACTAATTCCAGGGACATTAGACCTTGGTGAAATGCCAAATGGAAAATGGTGCTTTAAAAGGTAGTCTCTTACAATGTAAGGAATAAAACAAAATCTCTTTAGCTTGGAATTCCTGATCATTCAGGTCAGGTATTCCAGACAAGATTAAGAGGAGACAGTTCACGCTATCTAAAAGGAAAATTTTTTTCCTTAAGCACTTTGGAAGTATCTACTCCCCTTAAATATAAATTACATATCTATTCATTAAAGAAAGTCTAAGCACTTGTATTTGGCAAGAACGCTGGCAGTAGCTTGTGCCAGATTACTGTATAAACTTTAAAGTAATAAAAATGTTTTTAAAGATACTGTATGATACAGACTTTTCACTACTTCAGATTAACCTCCCCAACTGGTAAAGCTTCTTGGTACCTCTATGTCTCAGTTAATGTAAACCAAAATTTCGTTCCTTAATTCTTTTCCCATTTACGTCTTTCTCTGTCCTCAATCAGCTCCTGCTCTGCATTTCTTCCTGAATTGCCATTTTTCATAGAAATGCTATAATTTTACTTTGTTGTATGTGTGACTAATCTCTCCAACTGAGTCCATGATTTCTGCAGTGTATATGCTTAGGCAGGCTTATTCTTCAAAGCAAACAATGTTCAAAATTCAGATTTTAAGATGAAGCAGGTCTTAAAGATCACTTGAGATGTTTTCATAATCTTGCATGATAATTGGTATAGCATCAAGCCTGAAAACCTTTGAAAACTATAAAACTTTATACAGGAATTCTAGAAATGTGTCAGTTTTTATTAATTCCAGAGAAGGAGTTAGTTTTGGGCAGCATTTCAGAGAGAGCCAACATGAGACTAGTGTTTTATTTAGTATTACAATATGGCTAGTTAGTGTTACAACCGGGAAACCTGCTTTGGTGAGGGAGGAATGGCTAGCTGTGAGGATGGGCGAAAGTCAGGATGCCGAAGACTAGACTAACAGCAGTTCTAGCATTTCCAGGCTATTAACAAGGAAGGTGGGGAAGGAAACAGCACCACTGCCAATTGTGATCGAAGGAACTCCAGTCTCACAGCAAGGCCGTAAAAAATATACAAAGAAGCTATAAGTCTTAACACTCTCCCCTTCTCCAAGAAATCTTGTCTGTACCATCTGGTAGGAGGGAGGAATCCCGTCCTGTTCCTTCGGGAACACATTGTCACGTTAGCTTTTTGATAGCTTCAATCCACTCAGCTCGCTCAGTCTTACTGCTGGCCTGGATATAATAATGCGTGTCATCCTTGGTAATCACTTTGAAGAGATTCCCCTGGACATTCCCTTTAACCCCTAGGCAGAAGAAAAATTAGTGAGTGAGTATCCGTGTCTGCTTTCAGCTAGAAGTCAACTGAGCCACAACAAAAATACACATAACGAAGTATTTACTAAATACCAATGTATGTGGTTAGGGAATCCCACCAGATGCCAGCTTTTCTTTTTTCCCTCCTTTCTACTCCCCGCCCCTCCCCTGGGCCCTCTTGACCTACTGCCTACACTAACCACAGATCTACATTTCCATTCACATCCAGGAATCCAGGATGTTTATGCTAAAAGTAGGCACAGATTTGGGACTTAAACTTGTTTAGCTTCTTTGAGCCTCAATTTCTACATCCATAAAATGGGAATAATACTGTCTTTCTTAGCTGGCTATTGTGAAGTTAGTGTGCTAATAGATATTAAAGTGTGTTGCTGATCCCTAAACACTGGGTAGGCTACTATTCTTAGGTGGAAGCTTATCTGCCAGTAAGCATAGAAACTGAGGCGAAAGAATACCAGAGACAAGGATTATTTAGTTGTGTTGTTAAGACACTGAGGAGACCCCACATGCCCTTTTCCCTCATTCTGAAACTGGCTCTAAAACTCACACTATTCATCGTCTCACTGAGACCTACTCAGTCCCCGTCGCTCAGTCCATCAGGAGAGCGCCACTGAGAGAGGCCGGGAGCACCCCAAGGCCTACAGGCCTGCACGGAGTTGCGCCTTACCAGTGGGAACACCATTATCCTCCAGAGCAGACACGAGTGAACCCCGAAGAGAAAACCCACCTACTGGCCGGTTCTCCTCCTGCAGCAGAAAGAATTCCTGATGAGGCATAGTGTGAATGCACAAAAGGGAGAAAGGAGTTGCCATCGTGCCTGAAACCACCCTCGGGCCAGCTAACAAAGTGAGAGTGGTTTGTAACCGAGGAGGCCAAATATGGACATCACGTGCCACCCAGATGCACCATAAGGAAGTCTGGCGTCACTGCCACCAGCGGCAGGGCCACACTCCACCCTAGCCCTCCGCCCTCCCCGACGTCTGGCCGGGTCCCACAGGGCTCCTTCTCACTCTTTCAGGTGCTCCCCTTAGGGCGGGGATTCCTGACAAGCTTGGTGAGGGAGGAAATACCCACTCTTCAGTATTTCAAAAACCGAATGAAAATCACACATCTATCAAGACAAGCCTGGACACGCCAGCTCAAAGGCCATTTATCTTTACTTTTGACTGGAATTAGATCAACTCATCATACAACAATACTTATTTGAAACTCAAGAGTAGCAATTCTTTGATCGGTTAGAAAAAAGAAAATTAGTAAATTATGGCTTAAACAGTACGTAATAAAAGAAACTTTCCACTACATTGGTGGGAACCAAAGTTTGAGGGGCAGAATTCATGGGATCTCCACACAGAAAGGCCCAAAGAGACTGGGGAGCATCAGTTAGGAGTCTCCTTTACAGGCCACCCCACCTTCCCCAGCCCCACAAAAAGCTTTAGAGAAGCTAAAAGATGCTTTCCTCGGAAAATAATGATATTTTGCCTCTGCACAGGCAACAGCGTGCTGAAAGAGAAAAACGATCAGACCATTGAGTACAGCTTGGATCATGGAAGGAATGGCATGGCAGAGCAGAAGGGCAGGGAGGGACACTGGCACAGCCAACTGCCCGCTAGGCCCGGGAGAGAAGTGTCTGAAGCCTCACACACGGGAGTCAAGTGAACGTGCGGCACTCACTTTGGAAGGGTCATAGTAATGCAGGAAAGCCGGATCCTTCCTCAGGACAAAGCGCCGCACCTTCCAGTTTTTCCTCTTGTGCCCCTAAGGCAAAGAAAGGGTCCAAGGCTCATCAGGGACAGCTGTGCCCCTTCCTCCCACTTCCGTGCATCTACTGCCCAAGCCAACTTGCTACAACAGACTGCTTTCTGGAAGGAGTCTGCTGGAGACCCGAGGATTGCAGTGACCTGGACCTCCCTGCTCTGAGACACCTGAGCAAGGACACTGTCACAGTTAGTTAACAGAACCAGAAAGGGTCAACACTGAAGGGAAAGGGGAGCACTATGCAGACCCCGGTCAGGGTGTAAAGAGGCCAGGGAGGCAGCAGGTGTCCACTGGACTAAGAGCTCCCAGGCAAACTGGAACCCGAGGGCACCAGCTTTCAAGGGTCAGAAGCAAACCTACAGCCTCATGGAGATATGTGCTCACACGGCCACTAAAATCCACTTTAACGTTCTCCATCGGAAAAAGGAAGAAGTGATCAATCCTATGTTAAAATCTAAATGTGTAAGATATTGATGTGTAGGGCTCCCTTTGGCGTCACCCCCAAGACCACGCTTCCTCAGCCCCCTAGCCTGGAGCCCCCAGAGTCCCTCCCACCCCCTCCTCCTGGTGGGCCAGGCACTGGCTCCCGCCCCTCACTAGACTCCCGTGGGGCCTGGGCAGCACGGCCTTCGGGATAGAAGCTGTCCTGTGCACGGCAAGTAATCTAAGAGCAGGTGCGGATCCTGATGTGCAAGAAGCAGGCGACGAGGACAACGTGTGTCCCAAGTAACATGGAAACGGCACCGAGCAGCAAGTGTCCATTGGACAGACTCGCCGTTTCACACAGCATGTGGGATGTGCGCCAACGTGAGCGGCACGCAGAAGGTCCGTTTACGCGTGGGGGCACGCGTGATTCTGCTCAAGGCTGGCCTGTGCATCTGGCACGCAGGTGTGCCATGACAGAGATGCTCCCCCAGACGTGGCTGGCAGTGGTGACCACAGTGTTTAAACACTGACGTGACACTACAGAATGTCATCTTCGACCTACTGAAGTAGGTGGACAAGACTTATTTTTTGTTGGAAAAGTGCATGAAGGAGGTGTGCAGCCTCACAGCAAAAGAGGCAGGCACCCCAGGGAGCGTCGAGCTGAAGGCCAGCAGATGCCCGACAAGCAACGCCCTTGCAGCCGAGTGCTCGCGCTGGGTATGGAGGCAGACGTTGTTTCTCAGGACTGTGATCGTGATTCCTGGGCATGTTTCGCCTGAACCCTGGGACTCTGTGTGCGCGTGTGTGTGAGAAAGAGAGAGAACAGGTATGTTCTCGTGCCTCTTGACTTGAGGCCTGCAGCTGCCCTTGGCTCCTGCTTTAGCAGATTCTGCTGGTAATGATCGCCTGTCCTCGGCACACTCAGCCCTTCCCACCCTGTGGGGGCACCTGCCCATCTCCTCCCTCTCCAAGGCAGGCATACCTGCTTGGCCAGATAGCCTTGTTTTACCACTGTACCACTTAACTCCACAGTGCTGAGACTAATTTCTTCCTTGGAGCTTATCTTCTTCTTGTAGCTCTCAGCCTAGCGGGAAGAAAGAACAAGGACTCCATGACCAAAAAAGTCCCAGTTCCAGGCTCTGGGGGCTACCGCAGGGGAAAGGAAAATCCTCGATCAGAAACCTCACTCCACCTGGGGAGGAAGAGGTGCCCAAACCCTAGGCCTCTCGCCCATGACCGTGGACCCCCGGTGCTCACTCTGTTACCTCCTCCTTCCTCTGCCCCAGTGGCAAGAGAAACTCCCTCCCTAACTTACGAAAGTGTACAGGGCTGTGGAGTCATCCAGGAACTGCTCGGCCAGGTCTCCAGAGCGAATGGCTCCCATGCTTCGGACACCTACCGGCCTCAGGAAGTTCTCTTCCATGAGCATGGAGGCCAGGGTCACGGCTTCCAGACGGTTGGCAGAAAAGTTGTTGGAGATGAGCCAGTCCACCAGGGAGGAGCCTGCATTGGGGCAAGGGCAGCACCAGTCAGATGACAGGCTAGTGTCTGGCTTCCCTGGGGATGCTTGGCTGTGACCTCATTGACCTTAACCTCCTGGGCAGCCTTGGGCTCTACCCAAGAGCAGACCCAAGGCTACAACCACATGTGGCCATCTCAGACCAGCCTGTTGGCCGCCGGCAGCTCTGGCCTCAACACAGGAGAGCTAGCAAGGCTGAATCCCAGGTCTCCAGGCTCCCGGTTTCCACCACCCACCCCAGCCCCCAAGAGGGGAGGCTCACCTATGAAGGTCTTTTTGTAGGTGCTTCCTTGCTCCATGTTGGGGCTTGGCCGGATTCCACTGCTGCTGTCGTGCATCTTGTCCACGATGCGACTAACCAGAAGGAAGGCAGGGAGAGGGACCCCTTCATTGCACCCACACCATGGGTGAGGGGCCATGGGTGCAAAACAAGGGGCAACTGATGTGACACATGTCACAGAGCAAGGGGGGGATTCCATGATGCATCAGAACTAGAGAAGTAGGATTTTCAGACATTTCTTTTCTTCTGCTCGTCTAAATGCTCTAACATTACTGTATGAGACAGGTCCACTTTTGTAGTAAAGTGTACAATAATGATTCTCTATGACTGCATAAAGCGGGACCCCCTCCAGCTACTTCTCAAAGTCACGCAGCACTCGAACCCGCTCGTGCCTGCACTGCTCCTCCCCACCGCACTCTCCATGGTCTAGCTGCACAATCCTTGCTGCACAATCAAGACTTCAGCACCTGGCATGGAGCTCTCTGCGAGTCCAGAAAGGGACTCGTCCTGTGTCTTTGACGGGTGTAACTGTTCTGCTCTCTGGGAGGTTAGGGGCTGCTGCCGTGGGGTAACCGTCCCCGTGGTGGAACTCCTTTCAAACATCCCTACTTTTTAGAGCACTGCCTCCAGCAACGACCTGCTTTCTGTTCTGTGAGACTATTCCTGCCTTTTCTCATTTTCTCTCTAGGTCCTTGAGTTGGGAAGCCCCGAGAGGAGATCTGATGTATTCCTGTTTGCATCTCCCGAGCACCGAGGGCAGTATAGGGCATGCAGTTGGCGCTCTTTAATTGTTGCCTGAATGAGGAGCTGGATGAGGAACCTCACAGAGCAAGAATGCACCTGCTACCTGAACACGTCCCTCTTGCCGCCCGGCTGCAAACGAGCCCAGTGACGTGGCAAGTGGCGGTCCCTGGGGGGCTGTGATGTGGCCCTGGGCACGCTGGCTGAAACTGAAGAGAGGGACTCAAGACACTGAGGTGGGCAGAAGCAGCAGGGGCCCCAAGAGGTTAGAAGAGTGGGGCAGTTAGGTAGGACCTAAGGCCCCAAAGCACCTGCTGGTACCGGACAGGCCTGTGCAGCAGCCGGAGTCCCACTCCCTGCATCACACAGACGTTAGAGGCTGCAGCAAAGCCAGGCAGGGCGCGGGCCATGGGGCTGGGTACTCACTGCAGGCTGATGTGAGGTGGCAGCTTGAAGGAGTTTTTCAGTATGTGCAGCTGCTGGACCTTCCCCGGCTGCCCCGCATGAATAGCCCCCGTTATCTCGAAGGCCCAGGCATCCCTCTCTTCTCGGGAACAGGCCTCCAAGAAGTACTCGGTGGACGTTCGCGTCTTCAGCTTAATGAGGAGCTGCGGGAAGAGACAGCCGGTCAGACAAGCACTCAGAGGCCTGGCGGGCAAAGATGACACAGGGCCATGGCCAACCTGGGACACACAGGTCCGGCTGCTGCCGAATGCCCAGTCCCTCAGGCATGTCCCGGGGGTGGTCCTCAAAGATCCTCCTACACACCTCAAGCCACAGGGAGCTCGTGGCCTCCTAAGGCAAGCTCTCCCCACTGTACAGACTATTTGGCATAGAGACTGCTTCCAGGCACTTTGCCTCCAGGCTCCCGACACTGCCTTCAAGAACCACACAGACTAACCTTACCTCCCACCACAGCCCCTGGGCCAAAGTGGAAAATGCACTGGCTTTCACATCAGATTGATCTGATAGCAAATCCCAGCTCTGCACTTAGCTGTGGACACTTGGGCCATTAAGGAGCCCCACTGGGCCTTGCTTTCTTCACCTGCCATATGGGGATATGAACACCTACCTCGGAGGCACCGTTCCTCATGCTGCCTTCTGCGTGCTTTTCTCTTGTCTAAGCATCCCCAATCTTTCACATACTTCTCATAGGGTATGTTGAAACTCTTAACCAGCTCATACTCTGCTACATGTTCTGCAGTTGGTCAACAGTTTCAGAAGCTGTGACCCATGGAACAGAACCAGCTGCTGTGGAAAGTTCTGAGGGGCGCAGGGTGGCACAGGGTGACGGCCCGAAGTCGCACTGACGGCACCGTAGATTCACACTCCATGCAATCAGCCCAAAGACCTTCTGAGGTGGGCTGCGTCTCCTCCATTCCTTAAATGTGCACTGAGGGGGTTTACTGACCACTGGATGTGGCCAAAAAATGGATGCTGACCCTACTAAATGTCATCTACGTAGACTGGGCCTAGGGCTTCTGTTGCAAAACAGACACATTCTTTCATTCCCCTTCTGGTTTCCAGTGTATTGGCTCCCAACTTGCTTCGCTTGCAAACTTAACATCCCTCCTGTCCACTAACAGCAAAAACTGTGATAAGACAAGGCTGGCTCACAGTCCCCAAGAACACCATGAATCTGTTCCTCCACATTAACACCGATTCACTCACCAGCATCATAAGAGAACAAATTCAACCAGCTCCCCGGACCTCCACTCTATCAGTCAGCAGTCAACATTTTAATGGAAGAATTTCAGGGGAGACTATAAAATTCCATGTGAAATCCAGGCATACTCTTTCATAGCTTCCCCGATTTAATATATATACACATACAGACAGACATACACATGTATACACTTTGTAACTTGTTCTTGGTGAAACTGCAGGCTCCTCCTGACCTCTTCCAGCTCAAAGACTCATGAACCAGGCAGATGACTGTCTGGAAATTAACATGAAGCTCACAACTCCAGTTAGCAAAGTTAACTCATATCTCTTTTGAAAGTTTTTTCTACATCCAGCCCATTCAACTGGCACTTTCTCTACCGACCCTTAAAGATTATTAAGGGGCATCAGGTCAACAAGTTAAACTGCAAGTTCTGGAGAGTTTATTTATGGAGAACTAGAGTCTTAAATTTACTTAGAAAAGTTTTTTTCCCCTCTTGAAATCATCTCACTTATCTGTAAATTTGTCTTTGTTTTTAAACATTAATTCAGCAAACATTTGCTGATCTCCTGCTATGTGTCCAGACCCCATGTTTGGTCTTCGGACAGCACAGGGAGGAAGGTGCAGACCCAGTCCCAGGCTGGGCCTTCTCCGGCAGCCCAGTTTTCCCTTTCCAGCAGCAGCCCCTGCAGGTTGGCAGAGGGAAGCTGTAGGACGTTTCATTTTTGCAATTTCCTAGGCTGGAATGACACTCCACACACATCCCTCTCCTCCACCCTCAGCATCCAGTCAACCATGTCCTGGAGATATTTCCTTCACCATGTTTTCTCGTGTCCCCCTACTTTTTGCCTTATTTCATGCCTTGCTATTTTAATAGCTCCCTTTGTTTTCTTAAGAAAGATTCAACAGTACAAAAGAGTACAGCGGTTAACAATAACAACTACCAGGAAACCCACCACCCGGAATGGACTGTTACAAATATTTTCTTATACTTGGAAGGCTTGTCAATTGGTCTAGAAGAGTCAAGGAAGTAAAACATGGTAAGAAAGAAGAAAATGGTGGGGCGCCTGGCCCGCTCAGTCGTTGGAGCGTGTAACTCTTTATTTTTTTTTAAATTTTATTTTATTTATTTGACAGAGAGAGAGAGATCACAAGCAGGCAGAGAGGCAGGCAGAAAGAGGAGGGAAGCAGGCTCCCTGCTCGGCAGAGAGCCTGATGCGGGGCTCAATCCCAGAACCCCGGGACCACGACCCGACCCGAGCTGAGCCAAAGGCAGAGGCTTAACCCACTGAGCCACTGTGACTCTTGATCTCGGGGGTTGTGCCCCTGTAACTCTTGATCTCTGGGGTTGTGAGTTCAAGCCCCACATAGAGAATACTTAAAAAAATAAGAAAGCAAAAAAGGAAGAAGATAATGTAAGATCCCTTCTTTATGGATCTAGTAATTCACTAGGAACAGAGCGTAGTTCCTCATTTTAGTCCTCCTAAGAGCATTTTTACCCATCCATTCTCTCCCTCAGAACCTTCGACACGGGCCATTTTTATCTCCAAATCTATCTCCCCCTCACTTTTACTCAAGGCTTTCCACCTGCCCAGAATGTCTGCCTCTCTCCTCTTTCAGATCTTTCCCAAATCTCTGCTCCTCCCAATGCTGACCTGACTCAGCCAGCCTCTAATGACATCTTCCTCCTCTTCGGGAATAGTGTTCTCTACAGCTCATCATGCCTGTGCCAATATTTGGAATTCTGAATGTTTTTTCAATTAACTACTTGCTTTCATAATAAGATTAATAACTCAAAGGAAAAAAAAAACTCTTACCATTTTCTTCCTTGATTCCTCTAAGCAAATTTCCTTTTTTATATATAACGAGCCCTCAAAAAAACGATTGATTTAAAAAAAAAAAAAGATTGATTTAGATACCTTTTTGATGGTCAGGTTGAAATTGTGTCTGACTTTTGGAACATGCAGCCCCCTCATGGAATGAAAGCCACCAAAATAAATTCCAAGGCAGCAGTATGTGTGCAGTGCCTCCTAGCCAACAAAGTGCTTGGACAGACCAGCACCTTCTCTCATGATCCCCAACACAACTATCTCTCAGGTTTCCCAACACAACCATGGGAGACATCGAGGCATCATTATTCTACCCCATTTCACAGATGAGGGACTAAGGCTCAGAGAGGTTCAATTACTTGCCCAAGGCCACACACCTGGTACGCAGTGTAGCAGGACTTGAATTTAGGTTTTTCAATGATAACTCAGCTCTTCACCCACACCACCCTCACCAAAGAAGCCAGACGTGGGAGGGTCTGAGGCAGGGGGAGCCAGGAAGCAGGGGCCTTCACTTACAGGTCGGTTTTCATATTCCAGGCAGGGGCAGGTGATGGTGCAGCCATCCAAAAGGATCCGGCCCTTGGGAGGGGTCACCTTCCGACCCCCCTCAAGCTTGTAGTACAGCAGCGTGTTCTGCCGAAGGATGAACCATCGCGCCTTCCAGTTGTGGACAATGTGACCCTGAGGGTGAACAGGAGAGCCCTGCGGTGAGGTGGCTGAGAGGACAACAGTGAGTTCAGGGAGAAGTGTCACATGACCCAGGGAGCACGACTGTGCCATGGAATCAACTGGTCAAAAATGGGGACAGCATTATCTTTTCAAAACAAAACCAAAAAACTCATTTTATATTTTTAATTTTAAAATAATTTCAATTCAGGAGTGCCTGGGTAGCTCAGTGGGTTGGGCCTCTGCCTTCAGCTCGGGTCGTGATCTCAGGGTCCTGGGATTGAGTCCCGCATCGGGCTCTCTACTCAGTGGGGAGCCTGCTTCCCCCTCTCTCTCTGCCTGCCTCTCTGCCTACTTGTGATCTCTGTCTGTCAAATAAATAAATAAAATATTTTAAAAAATAATAATAATAATTTCAATTCAGAGGCACCTGGGTGGCTCAGTCAGTTGAGCCTCTGCCTTTGGCTCAGGTCATGATCTCAGGGTCCTGGGATCGAGTCCTGAGTCAGGTTCCTTGCTCAGCAGAGAGTCTGCTTCTCCCTCTCCCTCTGCCTTCTTGCCCCCGCTCATGCTCTGTCTCTATTTCTCTCTCTCTCTCTCAAATAAATAAATAAAATCTTTAAAAAACAATTTCAATTCAGACAAAAGATGAAGAATAGTATTAAAGAACTGTTTTACAGAATCATTTATGGGTAAAATTTTAACATGATGCTCCATCACTTCCGAATATTTCATTGTGTATCTCCTACAAAACAGGGAAGGGGGAATATTTCCAGCATGTCCACAATGCAACCATCAACATCAGGAAATTTCCATTAATATGTTATTTTCATCAGTTGCACAACCCCCAACCAAGTTTCACCAATTGCCCCAATAATGTCCTTACTAGCCAAAGGATCCAGTTCAAAATCATACCTTTTATTTTCATTTTCATGAAAAAAAGCATTATCTGTCTGGATCTCCTTGTCATCTTTTTTAAGTATGTAACAAAAACCCTTGGCATTGACCTTCCAGTTCCCAGCTGGCCTTTTTTGTGATTATAAGCCTTGAAAGAAACTGCAAAATATACAGAAGAATGAGTCCTACCACTAGAAGACAGCCATTGCTAACACTTTGTATTTTCTTATAGCCTTTTTCCCTCTTAGTTTTTACTTTCTGGGTTTTAAAAAAATCAAGACCATGTTACATATAGTTTTGTTATCTAGTTTTTGTTTTG
>RCUC01076745.1:0-14255 GCA_003697995.1 Taxidea taxus jeffersonii
CCCCCCGTTTTATAACTTTGCCCTGTGGGTTTCCATATCTCCTTTAGGGTTTTCCTGGGGTGGGTGGGTAAGTGTAGACATTAGTGCTATTCACCGATATTTCCAGTTCTCCTCCCTTGCACACGGGGTGAAGGGCTCTGGCCATAAACTGTGAGAAGTGTCAGGGCAGAAGCAATCAACCTCCAGCCTGAGACCCTCCGGGGCACTCCCCCTGCCGTCAGCATCGTGGAATCACATTTGCTATTTCAGTGCCATCAGCGAGCTGGGACCCGAGCCGGCCCAGCGAGTGAGTGTTGCCTGCACACGCACAGGACTTTGCAGGGAAGAGAAAGGAACTTTTTGTTGCATTAAGTCACTGAGATCTGGAAATGTTTGCTACTAGAGCATAAATCAGATTAACCTAAGTAATTAATGACTGTTATCTATACGATCACACCTATAGTCCTTAAAAGAGAAAGAACTCTTAGTATGCTCTTCATTTACTAGCAGCCTCAAACTTGTCAATCTTGCTGTTACCAGGTACTCCGAGTTCTAGTGGGAAATTGTGGGTTTTGGAATCTGTGTTTATTTAAGAAGAATATAGGGGCTACTCTACTTTTAAAAGAGTGGTTTTCCAAAGTAACACAGCAGTAGCATGCCAGACAAAGGAGCAATGTGCTCGGAGGCCACTATTTGGGCTGCTGCTCTGTAGATTTTCATTTCCTGGCAATCTCTTAAGTCGTGAGATACTCTGTGTATCCACCAGGAAGATCGGCAGTCCCTCCATCTCTGGTGCGCAGTAGAAATTATTTAGCAGCACAAGTTTTTTGTTTCCTTTCCCTGCTCTGTCCTCAAAATGAATTCTACCCAGTGGGAAGAAGCTACACCCCAGGTTCTCCAATGCTCTAGTTTAGAAAAATATAAAAGGTGCTCTGTAAATCACCACAAGGAAAAATGAGATGGGCTCACACTTTTGTATAGAATTTAATATTTTATAGTGCTTTATTGATAAAAGAAACATATCAGGGGAATAAACACTGCGGTGTGCAGTGTTTTGTGCCCATTTACAAAATGAAGAGTTTTCTGGCTACCATTCTCTCCTTCTGAACGATCAACAGAAAGCCAATTAATCAGCTTTCAATAAGAAACTTGTCAAATATAAGGGAATATGTTTCTCTGACCTCAGATAAATCCTCCAGGAATTTGCAATACGCAGAAAACCATAAATAGAAGCCCACCAACTTCTTTCCTGCCTTTGGGAAGCTGGCGGCTTAAATTAGTCGGTAATTTTTGTTACTGACAGATTCATTTTACAGACCTAATGCCAGCATAATCAGATTGCAGAAGCAAACCCAATTCTATTGCCTTGCAAACTGAATACCAAGCACAGCCTAATTGACCTTAGGAGTTACAGTTTGGTCTTGGGAGCAAGTAAGTCTTGCTCAGGTTAAAATTAAAAACAAAGCACTGAGATTTGTTTGCACTCCCCACACCCCCCATGTGTGCACCCCTAACTTGGTCCTCCAGCCAGGCCTACACGCGTGCAGTGGCTCACAGCAGCTTAAACCACTCACAAAAGAGAGGAGACACTTACAACTCAAGCTTACTGAAAGGAAACCCACGCGCTTAAAAGCCTTGTGCTTTTGTTTGTAAAACTCTTAATTCCCAAGTCAGCCTTGGGAAGAGACGGTGAAGGAAAAAAAAAAAAAAAGAGTTTCCTTTTCTTCTGGTAGTTGCTGTTGTTTTTTAATACAGTGAAAATAGACCAGCTATGGGGGAAAAAATAAGGAGAAAGGCAAGGACGAGGCCCAGGATAGAGAGGATATTTTTAGTTTCCTGCAATAAGGTTGACATCTGTGTGCATTCAAAATATCTGAAACATGAATAACTTATGTAGACATGAAACTTTTTGCACGGGTGAATTATTATGCTGTGACTTTTGTTGAGAATTTCTATAATTAGAGTCTCACCTTCACAAACAGAGGCATCCCGAGTTCCTGTCCATTCAGTGTCCAGTATGTGTTTGTTGTGTGCGAAGAACTTGTGAGTCACGAGTGAGGCAGGTCCTTGCCAACACAGTGCTTACATGCATGTTATCCTTCTGTACATTGTCTGTGCTCGAACGAGCCTAGAGGAATACTGGGGAGGGATTTAAACATCTAATTTAAGTCCAGATCCTCCTTCAGTGTCTCCCAGGTCCCCACCCTTACAGCCCCTGTCACACACACTCACCCACGTTAAGACTGACACTGTTTCAGGCATTGTGATGGCTCCGTGATTTTGGCTCACAAACCTTGTGTGACTAGACGTCGGGGAGAATACACAGAGGCTGGAAGTACTCATGACTTTTTCCAGAGGAAACCAGCTTCTTGAGATACTTGGTATTTGGAAACTACTCTTGCAATTTGCTGCAGGTTCAGGAAAGGTGCAGGCTGATGGGATTGGCGACCCGATTCGGAGTGTTGTGCGCCTACATGAGGCCATCTTGGGTATGAGCAGGGAGCCAGTTAGAGTGATTCCAAAAATTCTTTGGGTTCCTGCCAGCCCACTGCTCCTCTTCCTGGGATATGTTGTCTACATAATCTATTAAGCTAGACTTAGGGATGCTGGTCTGTTCAACCTGTCTGTATCGCTTGTCTGGCTCACATCTGAGTCATGATTAGCTTGATTGAGCCATTGTCCGGAGAGAAAAGGTGTAGAGCCTTCATTAGAACAGGGAAGGAAAGGGACACCTGGATGGCTCAGTTGGTTAGGCATCAGACACTGGGTTTCAGCTCCAGTCATGATCTCGGGGTGGTGAGATCAAGCCCTACATCGGGCTCCACATTCGGTGGGACATCTGCTTGAGATTCTCTCCCTCTGCCCCTGCTCTCTCTCTCTCTCTTTTTTCTTTCTCTATTTCTCTCAAATAAATCCTTTAGAAGAAGAGAGAGAGACTTATTTCACTCAGCATAATCTCTTCCAGTCCCATCCATGTTGATAGAAAAGTTGGGGATTCATCCTTTCTGATGGAGGCATAATACTCCATAGTGTATATGGACCACATCTGCCTTATCCATTCGTCTGTTGAAGGGCATCTTGGTTCTTTCCACAGTTTGGCGACCGTGGCCATTGCTTATTTGTGGAGCATAACAAATAACAGAGAGGACATGGGGAGATGGAGAGGAGAAGGGAATGGAGGGAAATTGGTAGGGGAGAGGAACCACGTGGGACTGTGGACTCTGAAAAACATTCTGAGGGTTTTGAAGGGGCGGGGGGTGGGAAGTTGGGGGAGCCTGGTGGTGGGTTTTATGGAGGGCACGTATTGCATGGAGCACTGAGTGTGGTGCATAAACAATGAATTCTGTTACACTGAAAAGAAATTAACTAAATAAAAGAGAGAGAGAGAAAAAGAGGGAAGGGGGTATCGGAGGCTATACGTCAGCCACACTGATAAACAAAATTCCATTTTCACAATGAATACTCGGGAGGGGCCTCCACACCGCAGAGTTCTCCTCGTTCTCACACATGATCGCTGAAAGCACACAGGTGTGTTATCAGGAATTTCCCACCATACACTTATAGGTATTTCTCAGGAGTATAACTTGTTTCTTTTTTGGAGTGCCTTTCTTTTTGCTTTCTTTCTGTTTCTTTTCCCAGCTATTTCGATTCTTTCTTGATGGTATAGTACTATATAAATCAATCTCAAATTTCTACTTTTGACTTGAAGACTTTTAGAACATGGTATTTTAAACTTAAGTAAAGAGTTAAGGCTTCTTATTTTCTTCATCCACTATGTGCTGAACGCTCATTGAAGGGAGGAAGAATGCCCTTGAATTCTGGGTCACTAACTACTCATCTCTTATTATTTAAATAATTTTTCTTTTTTTTTTCTATCTAAAAGATATTTATATAAGTGATGCCTTTGCCCTCTGCCAACATTAACAAATAACTAAGCTAATGTAGTCCTTTGTCTGAAATTATCTTTGAATCTAAACTTTTAAATTTGTAAACAGTTTTGACTATTCTTTTGAATATATTCTCATCCCTCTCTAGGTTATTCCAATGCTGCAAGAATTTATCATCAACAGATTGGGGCGCACATTCATTGAGCCACCCCCCTTTGATTTGTCCAAGGCATTTGGAGATAGTAACTGCTGTTCACCACTGATTTTTGTGCTCTCTCCTGGAGCAGATCCCATGGCTGCCCTCCTAAAATTTGCCGATGACCAGGTACCTTAAAATAGATGAGCCTCTCTCATATAAAAGTGAATAGGTAAAGTAGTTTCCAGCTGAATTTTTTAAAAAACAAACTTGCTTATCCTAAGTGTGGGGAGGGAAAGGTAAAAATTGATCACTCACTTAGCTCTTGAAAGACTCGGGGCTCCAGAAGTTGACAATGTCTCAAGAAAATGATATTTAGATGGCAGCACTGACGTTAAAATAATTTTCTCTATTCAAATTATGAAAACCAGAACTTGGCTTGGGGGGCACTCACTTTTATTATGGGGAGACAGAGGAACTCCGTGACATGTGGCATCAGTACAAGAGCTTGGATTGATTTAATAAATTTAAGTCTGAACAGTGACCCTGGGGATAAGCTTCTCTGATCCTGCCCCTTCTCCCAGTCTCTAAAGGGGGACCTTCTTGACTTTCCAGGACAATCAGTCATATGTTACAGGTTAGAATACATTCTAATACTTATATTTCAAAGCTTTAAAATTATTCAAATGAATTTACTGTAAGTTTTCTTACATCATTTAGCCTAGAATAAGAAAATCTTCATAAACAGATGACTGGACATTTTTGAGTCAATTTTTTTCCCTCTTTTGGACTAACCAAAGTAACATTTTATGGGATGTAATACTGACATTTCTAAACCACCACCACTGCTTTGATTGTGCTTTATATATATTGTAAACTTTGCTAGACCTTGTTAGGCACATCTGTCTTTTAATTCTTAAAGCAGTCCTATGAGGTCAATAATGGCATCTCCATTTTATAGAGAGGGACACTAAAGCATGGAGAGGTCAAGTGGCTTCTTTAAGGCCACGGAGATAAGTGGTTAAAATACTCTTTATTAGGCCAATTTATTGTAATACTCTGTGCTTTCTTCATTGGGTATAATTCTCAGATACTTGAGGAGTGATAGTGGAACACGGCACTTCCTGCTGGTTAAAGATGGGCTGGACCATGGCTGACATGACTGCAGAAGAGGGGGGCTGAGACCGTACCGAGGGGCCATGTCATGTAGAGCCTTCACAGGCTACACCGAGGGCCTCGAATACAGTGGGATTATGGGGCAGGGTTTTAAGCAACAAAGTGAGTGCTCTGACCTATAGTTTATAAAGCTCATCCTAGTGGGAGTGAGGAGAATTTATTTGAGTGGTGCAAAGTGGAAGCAGGACATCAGTTAGGGGCTGCTGCTAAAAGGCCAGGAAGAGCAAGGGTGGGAAGGACCAGAGTGGCAGTGGGGTGCGGATGCTAGAAGAATTCATTTTAGGTGGGATTCACCCTCTCCACATCAACATGACCTTTTTGATCCTTTGAGATCTTCTAGCTCCTCTCCATTTTCCTTTCCACGTGGCACAACGTGATTATCCTCCGGCCCCTGCGTGGGACTGCTCAGTGCATCGTCTTCACCTGCTACCCCCCCTTTCTCCAGAAACAGTAGTATCTGGCTCTGTTTTGTTTTCTGATGTTTCTGCCTGCTAGTGTTGACGAGCTGTGGATGTTCAGAGGAGGCCTGAGACCCTACTCTAGCACTGCTGCCATAATTCAAGGCCTCTTCCAAAGAGGCATTCCAATGATGACTGCACTCGAAAAAAAGAGCTCAGCGAGTCACAGACACTGTTTCCGCAGGCTGCAGATGAATCAGACTACAGTAGAAATGCATTCCAGGCAAACATTCCCACAGAATTCTTTAAAAAAAAAAAACTTTTTAAATGGGAATTAGGAGTTAATTTTTTTCTCTGAACTTTATGCAATAGCCAAATTAATTAAAATATTATTGTTCAAAGATCTGGAGGAAACAGGACAAGTTCATCTGTCTGTTCATAGTTTTCTTCTGGGCTCTGGATTTTAGGAGAAGCTGCATTACAGCCAGGTCCTTTCATCTCATGTTTCCTCATGTTTAAACTGTTCTTAATTTTTTGCTTCTCCCTTTCTCAACAATCAAAGACCCTACAGAATTTTCCAGCTATTACCATGACTGTTGCCAACATGAACTGATTTACTTTTGATCTGAGTATTTATAAGGATCTTAATCAGTACGAATTTTGTAGGGCTGCATACGTTTAAACCTTTGATGGATGCTGCATAATTAAATTTTAGTATACTTAATGTTAACATTTCTTATAAAAATAATAGTGATTCTTCTTTAAAAATGTGTTGTCAAATAACATCTTTGCTACTCTTGTACACAGGGATATGGGGGATCAAAACTTAGCTCTCTGTCTCTTGGTCAAGGCCAAGGGCCCATAGCTATGAGGATGGTAGAAAAAGCTATCAAAGAAGGAACATGGGTTGTTCTTCAGAACTGTCACCTTGCCAGCTCTTGGATGCCAACCCTCGAGAAAGTTTGCGAGGTAAAAATGCAAGTTTATTTTTATTAGATTTTATTCCCTCCTCATAACTAGTGATGTATATGCCATTCAACTCCACGCCCTTCCTCTGGTTTGGAGGGCTACAGGCTGGTGGGGCATGGCTGGATTACAGGAGAGATGGGCTCACATGGGGGGCTAGGGCACCAGGGGAAATCATACAGTCAGCCCTTGCCCAGTCCTTCTCATCAGGGACAAGGACTCATGCAGTGAGCTTGAAATCTCCCTCATCCTCAAGAACAGCCTCGAAGACAGGAGGAAACCACAGGGCAGACAGAAACCAATACACCTTTTACATCAGAGGACCAAAGTCAACAAAGGAGGATTTCCAGGGTGAAATTCGTGTAGCCACTCTAAACCAAAAGGCTTCATGATGTTAACGTTGCTCTAACTCACTTCTCACCTACTTAGACAGTGAACCTGCCCCAGAGGGTCAACTGAAACTAAAGGAATACTCCTCCTGTTCTTGTAGCAATTATGGCACAATCCCATTTTGGTGGGCAGAAATTCCAGGAAGAAAATCCCATGTAGCTCAACTGAGGAAACAGAAGACCCCACGCTTGATTTCAACAAACATAGAGAAAATACATTTGATGTAATTACCCACGACTCTAGACCGCTCCTAACTCAGAGTCCCTTCACTTACTCAGAGTCCACTGGCCACCTGGACTATCCAAATGTACAACTGAAACCTTAAGGAGCAGGCTGTATTTTCTTCTGTGCCACTTGTCATCCTTTGGTCTGCATCTCCCATTAGAATTCAAGCACCATGAGAACAGTGACTTTGTTTTGTTCTCTGCTCTATATCTAGCACCTTCAATTATGCCTGGCCCAGAGAGACAATCTGCAACTATTTCCTGAATTAGCGAATGAATATTGCTTCACTGCTTAAAACTCTTCCTTTGCATGCAAGATAAAGTTTAAAGCCTCATCATGGCTGACAGCACGCTTCCTGTTGACCTTTGCTACCGTCTTCTATGATTTCTATGCTCTCACCATTTGAGCTTCTTTTGCTTTCATTGATATAGCACACTTTTTCAAGAATATAGGCCATCATGGGTGGGGTGCCTGGGTGGCTCAGTCGGCTAAGCAAGCGTCTGACTCTTGGTTTTGGCTCGGGTCATGACCTCAGGGTCGTGAGGTGGAGCCCCACCGTGAGCTCCACACTCAGCAGGGAGTCTGCTTGAGAGTCTCTCTCCCTCTCCCTCTGCCCCTTCCCCTGCTCACTCTATCTCCCTCTCCCTCTCTCACAAATAAATAAATCAGAAAAAGAACACAGGTCATCATAATGTTATTTCTGTCTGAAAAGTGATTTTATTATTTGCCTTACGAACATCTTCTCATCCTTCAGGTGTTATCTTAAAGGTTTTATATTTGTGCCTATTTCCTCATGGCTCCGCTATCTCTAGGCCATTCTCATGAGCTGTTGAACTGTGTCATAGATACCCATTAGAGAGTCATATAGGAGAGAAGAGCTGTCCCTAATAGATGGCACACTTAGCCCCCAATTCCCATGAGTCGTGTTGTTGAAGTCACCCACCATAGGGCATCTTGTGGGAGAGAAACACTGTGCCCTCACTCTCCACTTTGGTAATTAAGAAAGTAGACACCTTTGCATCCTTCCTAATTCACCCTTGTCCCTTCACCACATGAGTGCTCAAGAAATGCTTTACTGATAAAGAATTGAAATTTTTAAAAAATGAGATACTACTGACATGGACAATTGGGGGAAGTAGAAATAGGGAGTGGGACTGGCCAGGAAGAGGAGAAAGGGCCTGTGATAATCATTCCTTGCCTATACAGCCTTCAAGATAGTGCTAAGTGAGTATTCTGTTATCCTGCCTGGCGCAGACCTGAATATCCCCTGAAGAAAATATAGCTAATAGTGATGTGTTTTAATGCTTCACCTTTCAAAGTGCTCTCTCTTTCTTCTTTTCATCTCTGCTTGGTTTAGTGTTGACTTATGTTTCTCATTCTCACAACCCAGCTACAGTGAGAAGAATGGATTATTCTTAATCTGGCTCTCGGGCAGAGAATTATAGCTATAAATATTTCAGCAACATCAGTTAAGATATGAGATTTTTTTTTTTTGGAATGTCTTAGTCTCTACTGTGGCCAACTCTAAATTATGTAATACCTTTGTGAACTGTATAGTCCTATGATTTAAATTTATCGAGAAGCATGGCAACACTCTGGGCCTTCTCAATGGAGAATGTTGTTTCAGGGGCAGAATCCAGTTCTAAGACCCGTGCCTTAAATTGCAGCAGTAGGTTCTCTTTTGTAGAAGTACCTCCTCCCGCTCCAAGCCATCCCATGCACATACGATCTGGAAATTTCCCTTGGATTCTATGTACCCATTCATGCCTAATTTCCTTTTTTGCAGGAGTTAAGCCCAGAATCCACACATCCAGACTTCCGCATCTGGCTGACAAGTTACCCATCACCAAACTTCCCCGTGTCTGTCCTGCAGAATGGCGTGAAAATGACCAATGAAGCTCCGAAAGGTTTACGAGCTAATATCATTCGATCATACCTCATGGACCCGATCTCTGACCCGGAGTTTTTTGGCAGCAGCAAAAAGCCTGTTAGTAAGGGCTAAGTCTTGTTACCTCAGCCCTGCAAACGCTTCAAGTGGCCCCTGGTGATCACGGCTGTGTGTGGCTGAATAAAGCGACAAATTAAATAGGCCTCCTGCCCTGCAGTGCCGTTGGTTTTGATTACTGATTATTGACTATGCTGAAGTCAATTGTATTAATATTTTATTCTAATTTTACCACCAGCCTCATTTCTGCTCAGCTGAGATCTTCTGGGGTGTCATTAATAATGTAGCTTTCTATTTAGAAAGTCAGCTGTAAGCCATTCCCGGTACGAATCTGCAAGGTTGGAGAATCTTGTTGCAGGATATTAACTGAGCCCTCTGCTATTCGGAGCCATATCTTTAAATTAAAACATAAAAATATTTCCTCCATATAACTATAATGAGAGCCAAAATGGTTTTACTCCTTGATTGATGGGACTCATAAGGGTCTTTTTTAGCATTCCCAGGCAAGCAGGGAAACCACCCACTGCTTTCATGATTAGAATTCTGTATGTGGATGTCTGTGACCTAAAATGGTTTCACAGCGTTTTACCATAATTAAAGATGGAAGAGTTTCTTTTTGAGAGGGGTTATGAACCTTGGTAAGTTTTTGCCATTAAACAGCTCACGCTTTTGATATTGGGATATGTTTTAAGCACACATCAAAAGAAAACGTTAAAAATAAAGAAGGACTTTCATTAAACGAAAGTCTTAGGTACTGGAAGAGAGCGAGCACCTATGTTTTAACCTAAGTCCAACCTCCAATGGCTTGAAACCCCGGCCCAGCTTTAGTGTCAGTGAAGTATCTTGCCTGATGCAGTGATCTTCCATGATATTTCCAACTCTAGCTCCATCCCTATTTGACACCTCCCACTCTCAATTGCAACAGCCCTCCCCCCGCCCCCTTCATGCATGTGTTGCTGGTACGGACTCACGAATTCCTTGTTTTTTCCTCCCAGTGACTTACAGGTCATTACCATCCTTAAGTCTTTTGCTCAAATTGTCCCCAGTGTGGTCAGCAGAATACCTTCAAGCTGGCCCCTCTGTACTAGGTCCCATCGTTTATTTTTATTGTTGTTGCTGTTACTGTGTTACTTTGCCTTCTTACTTTCTTAGCATAAGGTGCTGCAGGCTTATCTGTCATTCCCTGGAACCAGCCACTTTTGGGTGGAGTCCTTCTTCTAGAGACCTAGATCTGGGTTCTAGATGAGCTCAGTACTACTGCCTTGTTTTTGGCTCTTGGTCCTTTCAGGGGAGAAAACTTGGAAATATATGCATGGACTCTCACACACACACATACATACAAATAGATACATACACCTATACGTGCCTAAGGTAAGTACATGCACACGTACATACTCATTCCCACACCCCAGAGGTGATGAGTTTGTAACGGGATATCCAGCTTCCACCCGACCACCCAGGGCTCTTACTTACTTTCCCTCATTCCATACATGCAGGTCCCTTCTTCTGCCCTGGGCGCCTGGCTCTCAGGTCATCAGCACATTTACCGATTTGCTTGATTCTGTAACATATATAAAATAGTTCTAGGGGCGCCTGGGTGGCTCAGTTGGTTAAACGTCCCACTCTTTTTTTTTTTTTTAAGATTTTATTTATTTATTTGACAGAAAGAGATCACAAGTAGGCAGAGAGGCAGGCAGAGAGAGGAGGAAGCAGGCTCCCCGCTGAGCAGAGAGCCCAACACGGGGCTCGATCCCACGACCCTGAGATCATGACCTGAACCGAAGGCAGAGGCTTAACCATTGAGCCACCCAGGCGCCCCGGTGTCCCACTCTTGGTTTCAACTCGGGGGTCCACCTCAGGGTTCTGAGTTCAAGCTCCACACTGGATGCGGAGCCTACTTTGAAACGAAATGAAATGAAGTGAAATGAAACGAAGCGAAGTAGTTCCCAAACCCACACAGCACGTGCCACTTCGCTTTTTCCCACCTCTCTGGTGAAACCGATGCTATTTTGTTTTGCCTCCACTCCCCCTTTCAGTTTATTGCACAGGGGACATTTCCACCTGCCCTTGGATAAAGCTTTGGGCAACATCATGGCTTTTCTGGTTACTGTCACATAATGACATGACCCAAGGTCAGTTTAACTTGCGAAGCCAGCCTTGATTCAGAATCAGACAGTGCAGTGTAGTGTGTTAATCATACTTAGCTTTTACGTAAAATGTAGGCTTTGATTCTCTGGAAACTTCGCTAGGACTTGTGGTCCGTGGGCTTCCTGCTGTTGGGAGAGGAGGCCAGGGTTGGCATCCTTCTTTCTGTGGCCGCAGTGGCAGGCGGCTGCTCAGCCCAACCGCCCAGTCTGGATACGCCGCCACCAGGCAGGAGGCCGCGCATTCGGACGCACATCCGGGCTGGGCTACGATTGCTTGGGGCTCTCTGGACTTGGCAGGGGTTTGAAGCTGAGTTTCTCTCTTGTGACTCTTTTCATGGGTTCTCCTTGGGCTCCCCTTCTGGACTCCTCTGACTGTGACTCCGTGGCCCCTGGCGCGTCCCTCCTTCAGCTGACTGCCCCGACCCCCTTCAGCTGTTGGTTCTTCCCGTTCACTTCGTACTTGACTTACTGTAGGGATTTTCTCACCCCAAGATACAAGCCTTCTCAACCAAGAGACGTTTCAAATGACTCCTGGCTGACTTTCTTTTTCCTCTTTCTTTTCCTTTTTTATTTTTTTAATCTTAATAGAGAAAGAGGAAGGGGAGAAAGTGAGAGAGAGAGAGAGAGAAGCTTAAGCAGGCTCCACATCCAGCGCAGAGCCCAATGCAGGGCTCAGTCTCACAACCCTGAGATCATGACCTGAAGGGAAGTCAAGTTTCAGACCCTTAACGGAATGAGCCAGCCGGGGGCCCCCTTGGCTGACTTTCTTAATCCAACTCCCCAGCGGCTCCTTGGCATCCACACTGGCTTGGCCCACCACTGGAGCAGGACCCTGATTTCCCTCCCCAAGTCCATTACCCTGCAGCCTTACGCAGCTCTGCTCTTCCAGGCATAAGTTTTGTACTTTTCCACTCTATCCCAGCTGCAGAGATGTGCATCAACTCTCTGACTGACCCCATTGATTCCTCCCCACTGGCTTGGACTAAGAAGATACACCCCATGCTCCTTTCTCCCTTGGGGATGGGGGCCAGAGGGCTCCCAGCACAGCCACTGCGCTTGCCAAGGAGATATTCACAAATCCTCAAACTCCATTTTGACCATTTTATAGCAATCTTGTCTTGTCGAGGGTGCATCATGCGTTCTGATTTTTGATTCAAGGCTGGCTTTGCCATTCAAAGTAACTGTAAGACTTCTTATTGCCTAAGAGTAACTTGGAAAGTCATGAGGCTGTAAAGTTTTGATCCAAAAGTCCTTCTTGTAGAAGTCTGCTTAATTGGTTTAAACTGTCTCCTTTGAAATTTCTCCATGGTGGTCTGGAACCACACATTGGAATTCATTCTTCTTGCCTCGTTATGCTTCGGTTGGAAACTCCAACATCCTATAAGGTAACACTAAACAGACAAGCTCTCTGTGCTCTCCAAAAACCTGGTATCCATAGCTATGTGTGTCCTACTGAACATGTATATGAATGGACGTATTTTTGCCTAAACAGCCTGTAGAAATAGTGAATTCTGTGTTGGTGTACCTTGGGATGGATATATTTGAAACAAAATGTTACTTTCAGTTAAAAAAATGGTAAGTATAATGTAATGTTAGGAGGGAAATGATGTGGTGCCATTTCTTTTCACTACAGGAGGAATTCAAGAAATTACTTTACGGCCTCTGTTTCTTTCATGCTTTGGTACAAGAGAGACGGAAATTTGGACCCCTGGGGTGGAATATTCCTTATGAGTTCAACGAGACTGACCTAAGAATCAGTGTACAGCAACTGCACATGTTCCTGAACCAGTATGAGGTATCGTAAAAATCACAGCAAGGACATGACTTATTTTGCTCTTTATCACCTTGTAAGTGTTTGTATAGTGAGCAGGGACTTCCGATTAATTTCTACTCTTATAAAATGCATAATGAATAATTCCCAACAGCGTATTAAGTAATACTTTGTTATAACAGGATATCATAACCTCTATCGTAGGTGGTTAGGACATTGGTTTGTCTATTAGGAACCTATATTTTATCATTTATGTTTGACACACAAATGTGTGGGAATCTAAGAAGTGAGCGTATTATACTTATCTTGAAAGGAGTTGAGAAGACCATAAGTCAACCGGGCTCGAGAGAATTAAGTGAACACAAACCAGAGATTTACTTTGTTAAAGTGTTAAGAGAGACCTGAGAACATCTGAAATTTAAAAGGAAGGCCGTGTAGCCTAAGAAAAGAACTAAGGATTGACTGTTGGTGACCACCCAATGTCAGTGGTTGGAGAGAAAACAGGTGAAGGAGTAGCGGAGATTTTGGAAAAACAACAGAATGAGGAATAATTATCTTAAGGTGTACTGTTGCCAGTCCCCATTTTCAAGTCTCTGCCTGCCTCAAAGTAATAGAACCACCTCCCACCCAACCTCAATCTAGAAATCTGGGAGTCACTGACACTCAGTTATTCCTTATCCCTCCCAAGCCACACCCTACCACCCTCCACTCCCCCTCCCTGCTCTAGCCCATGTCCTATACCGGGAGCCCCTCTCATCCTCGGTTTTGCTTTCCTCAATTTCAGTCGTCTGTGGTCAGGTGCCATCTGGAAGCAGATGCTCTTCCTTCTGACATATTGTCAGAAGGTCAGTGGTAGCCTAATGCTACATCACAGTGGCCATGTCATTCCTCCCACTTCCTCTCATCTTGGAGACATTTTAACCTCTCGCATCATTACAAGGGGGAGGGTGGGTACAACACAGTAAGATATTTCGAGAGAGACCACATCACACTCACTTGCATTTTATGACAGTAGATTGTTGTAGTTGTTCTATTTCATTATTAGTTACTATGTTACCATTGTTAACCTGTGACCGTGCCTAACTCATAAACTCTGTCACAGGCTCGCACACATGGGGAACCCAGCTCTTCGTGGTATCTGGCCTCCACTGGGGAACTTGGAGCGCATCTCCTGCAACAAGTGGGGACTGCTGCACCACTCTCCCACAATCCCCTTGCTTTTCTCTCAGTATGAT
>RCUC01076771.1:0-14142 GCA_003697995.1 Taxidea taxus jeffersonii
TCCCATTTCTATTGCTTGTTCCTATCATTAGCATCTTCTCCCAGAGCCAAGTTCCTAGAACAGTTCCTCTGATCACAGGTTATATCTTCTCTTTCACATTTCCTTTCCATAGTTAGTGTTCCTGAAAACAATTCATAGGGTGCCTACCTCCTTTTTTCTGTTATCCCTACTTTCTATCCCAATAGTTTAAAAAATTTTCAATTTCAGATTGGGATATTCAACTGAAATCAAAAGATGGGATTCCTCTGCAGAACGCTCCTGGGGGAAAAACTTGCAATGGCATAAAAACGGTAAGATTCACCAGGAATGATTTCTGATTTTTTTTACAGTAGGAGAAGTCTTTGAATGCTATTGAGTTAAAGCACCAGCTTCCAAACGAGGCGAGACAGTGAGGCAGGTAGCATTCACTCACCAGAGAGCTATCTCAGGAACGTCTTCCTGAATCTCATAAAATTAGAGAAATCTCTAAACCAAGCTCAGTACTTGCTGCCCCACAGAGAATACCAAAAAGTAAATATTTATTTAAATGTGATTCCATTGTTAAGTTTTTAATACAGGGTTAATTAATTCTTCACTCATTATTGGCAAAATTCTGTATTTAGGATGCCCTTTGTTAGGAATGACAGAGTCCTGGGTTAGAGCATTCAGTTGATTCAACTTGAAGGAACTAATAGGGCAAAAAACAAATCACATACGTGCACTGAAAATAGTAAAAATGTCAGTCATAATCATGTACTTCCTATATATGGCAGAATCCACAGAGGAGAGAATTCCCACAAGTGTAAAGAAAGTGAGAAAGTCTTTAGTTACCACTTGCTTGTTCTACAGGCACCAGCTCAATCTGGCAAGAAACCCTTGGAATTTGATCATTGTGGAAAATTCTTCAGAAAGAACTATCACTTTATATGTACAAGGTATTGTGAAGGAGAGAAATGCTTCAATTGTAAAGAATATGGGAAAGACCTTGGCCACCCCTCAACTCTTAGCAGTCATGTAAGTACTCACAGTGGAGAGAAAACTTGTGAGTTTAATGATCGTGGCAAAGCTTTCCATCAACAGGCATCCCTTAGGAAATGCTTAAGGACTCTCACAGGAGAGAAGTCTCATCCGCGTAATCAGTGTCTTATGTCCTTCAGCTTACGCCCTTCCTTTTCAGTACATGTGCAAATACCTACCGGAGAGGAATTCTGTGAATGCCATGATCATGGAGAAAGAGCCTCCCTTGGTGTCCACAAAACAATGTGTACCATGGAGGAAAGCTCAGAATGTAAGGAGCACGGAAAAGCATTCACCAGTTCCTCGTCCCTTCAGAAATGTGTGAGACCTCATGCCAGAGAGAAGCCTTATGAATGTGGTGACTGTGGGAAAGCCTTCATTTTTCAGTCCTCCCTTAAAAAGCACGTGAGATCTCACACGGGAGAGAAACCTTATGAGTGTAATCACTGCGGAAAATCCTTCAGCCAGAGCTCTCATCTTAATGTGCACAAAAGGACTCACACTGGAGAGAAACCCTATGACTGTAAGGAATGTGGCAAGGCTTTCACTGTTCCTTCATCCCTTCAGAAGCATATGAGAACCCACACTGGAGAGAAGCCCTACGAATGCAGTGTCTGTGGGAAAGCCTTCATTGATCAGTCATCCCTTAAGAAACACACACGGTCTCACACTGGAGAGAAACCTTACGAGTGTAGTCAGTGTGGAAAATCCTTCAGCACAGGCTCTTACCTCATCGTGCACAAGAGAACTCATACTGGAGAGAAAACCTATGAGTGTAAAGAATGTGGGAAGGCCTTTAGGAATTCCTCGTGCCTAAGGGTACACGTGAGAACTCACACAGGAGAGAAGCCCTATCAATGCATTCAGTGTGGAAAGGCATTCAGCACCAGCACTAACCTTATAATGCACAAGCGAATACATACTGGGCAGAAAGTATGAGTGAAATGACTACAGGAAAGCCTTTATTGGGCCTTTACCCTTCATTCTTCATTTTAGAACTCACACAAGAGAGCAGCCCTGCTGTGACCAATGTAGAAAGCCCAGGCACAATTCTTGACTTAACTGCCATACAATCTTACAAATGTTACCATTCTGTGATTGTCTTTATCGGTGAGTGTCTCATCCTGAAAGTGTGACAGCTTGTTAACTGATGATTATTAAAGGTTATATGGCACTCTAAATTCCCCTTAATCTCTGCCACAAAATTTTGATAAATAATGTTTTCACCATAATTTAGTACTAAATGTGGTCCAATCCTCATCAAGATGTCTTGGACCTGTAGGTTATTTAGAAATGGATTTCTAATGTGCAGACTCTACATATTTTAGTTATTTTTTATAGATTTCTAATTTAATTGGATTATACACAGATGCGTGGTCTTTATGATGTAGATTCTGTATGATATTATTTCAAACAGAAAATTATTGGAGACTTACTCTGTGGCCCAATGTGTCGGATACAGCAAGTATCCCCAGATCCATTCCTCCTTCCCTTTCCTAAAGTAACAAAACTATAGTTGTATTCAAGTTGGCAGTGTGAACAGTTTTTTTAAGGAACTCTCTCAATGTAGTTTGCTGCTGTGAGCCCCCATAAGCTTCTTGTTTCTGGTCAGTGAGAAATAGGCAGAGGTCATTATTTGTGGGTTCTACGCTTGATCTTAGCCAAAAGGCCGAGAAGCGATTTATTCATGGGTTCTAAAGAAGCCTGTGGCAATGGGGGTATCTCAGTTGGCATCTTCTCTTCACCATTTGCCCTGTGTCTCATCTCTTTTTCTTTCCTAGAAAATAGACCAAGAGGATGATAGTCAGAGGCTACTGATTATACAACAGGGATATACAGTATTATTTGGCTGTACCAACCTCGGATTGCTTATTTCTGGGCCTCATCTAACACAAGAAAAATAAACTCCTAACTCATGTAAACCACTCTGGAGGGAAGCTTCTTTTTCAAGGGATTTCAGTTAACCAAGAATATCTCCTATGTGGTCAAATTTTATGAATCTTTTAAGTGTGGTTGAAAACAATGTCTATTCTGTAATTATTCGGTATAATCAGTGTGTCTGATATATGAATCTTTTGTTTTTAAAATTTATATTATTACAAGCCTCTCCTCATTTGTCCTTTATTGAGAGACGTATGTTAAATGTGTCACTATCACTGTGGGTAGTCAGATTGTTTTTTTTTCTTCATTCTGTCTTACTTTGAGGCACTAGATGCATACAGATGTGGTCATTTTATATTTCTTTTTTTAAGATTTTATTGTTATTTATTAGTGCATACGAGGAGGGTGAGGGGTAGGGGGAGAAGCAGGGTCTCTGCTGAGCTGAGAGCCCAATGCGGGGCTCAATCCTGGAATCACAACCTGAGTCAAAGGCAGATGCTTAACAGACTGAGTCACCCAGGTGCCCCTCATTTTATATTTCTGATAAATTGTCCTTTCATTATTTTTTTTAGGTTTATTTATTTATTTGACAGAGAGAAAGCATGAACAGTGGGGAGAGGGAGAAGCAGACTTGCCGCCGCTGTTCAGGGAATGTGATGTAGGGCTCGATCCCAGGACCCTGGGATCATGACCTGAGCCGAAGACAGACACTTAACCAACTGAGCCACCCAGGCACCCCTGTCCTTTCATTCTTATATACTGCCCATTTTTCTCCCCTAATAATTTTTTTTAAAGATTTTTATTTATTTATTTGATGGACAGAGATCACAGAGAAGCAGGCAGAGAGAGGAGGAAGCAGGTTCCCTGCCGAGCAGAGAGCCTGATGTGGGGCTCGATCCCAGGACCCTGGGATCATGACCTGAGCCGAAGGCAGAGGCTTTAACCCACTGAGCCACCCAGGTGCCCCCTCCCCTAATAATGTTTTGATTCACTTGGTATAAATACAAACTAATGACCTAGCCGATAACATTTTCTCCTTACCAGTATGTGAGGACAACCAGAAACAACATACCTCTTCTCAGCACAGTGGAGTGGTGTTCCCTGCAACACCAAGGGGGATCTCCTCAGCCACTACATCCCCTGTGGGGGCCAAAGAGATCAGGAGGTCCTCAGCAGCCTTCCCTGCCAAAGACAGCAGCAGCTGTCCCATATGTCCCTGTTGTTCCTCGCTTTGCTTCTGTCCTGATTTGTTCCCCTGCCTACCTGGTGGGAGATGAGATCCATGTTTCGTGAAAAAGGGAAAAGGGTAAGAACATTTTTCCCTGCTCTCCTTAAAAGACCTCAGGAGGTTTCTCAACTCAAACCCATTTGTAAATCTCCTGGTCAATGTGTGTGGGCTCTCGAGTGCCACTGCCTATCAACACATAAGAGCATCTTCTTGAAAACCAAATGTTATAAAATTGGGATTCCCCCATATTGCTCTCTTGGAGAAAGACCCCAGTCCCTCTGAGGTTGAAAGGGACGGTCTAGAAAGGGAGGCCACTGCACATAGCAAAGGTCCACTCAGGACCATCAGGAGCTTATGGGTAAATACGTAAAGAAAAAAAAAAAATAGAAAAAGGTAAGAGACCAAAAGAAGAAAAGTATAGTGGCAGGGGCTTTATGTGGCTACAAGTAACCCCTCCCTTCCCAAAGAACAGGAACTTTAAATCTTCTGTACCAAGCAACTGTCAGGTCTAGAAACATAATGTTAGTCTTCACTTGCTTACTCATTTAAAAATGATAATGAAAAATAAACCCATAGATACAGGAGAGAAAATAAAAGGTAAAGTAAATTATGTACATTTCCAACATTTAATATAGATGTATATATGTAAATTATACACATACACTACACACAATTAAAGATCCATAATTTGAATCAATTGAAAACCTAGTTTACATGTTAAAAACTTATATAAGTTTTATATATAATTACATATACAAATATATAACATAATTTATATATTAAAAATTTACATATCAAAAAGATAAAAGGGTCACTGAGGCTTTTGCACCTCCACAATATAATTTCTAAATTAAATATAACATTGCTAAAATATACTAAGTGACAAGTCTTCATAAATTGTTATCAATATTAGGGCTCAAATTATAGCTATACTTGGGGGCCTCACTAAATTTAAACATTTCTCCTATAATCAAAAAAATAATTAAAATAGAGAAAAATAGGTGTACCCCAGTGTAATTGTAGTAATGTCTAATTTTCCCATAAGTATTGTAACCATTACCCTAAAGTATCCCATCGTAATCATCAATGCCCTGACGATGAAAAATAAATTTAAGGTCTTTGGCTTTATTCCTTGATAAAATGTGGTTCTGTGGACACTTGGTTAAAAAAATTAATATGGCTTAATAGGTGTTAAAACTGGCTTTCAAGGTTTAAAACTTATTATATGGGGCGCCTGGGTGGCTCAGTTGGCTAAGTGAGTGCCTTCAGCTTGGGTCATGATCCCGGGGTCCTGGGATCGAGTCCCGCATCAGGCTCCCAGCTTGGTGGGGAGTCTGCTTCTTCCTGACCTTCTCCCCTCTCATGCTCTCTCTCTCAAATAAATAAAATCTTAAAAAAAATAAAACTTGGGACGCCTGGGTGGCTCTGTTGGTTAAGCAGCTGCCTTCGGCTCAGGTCATGATCCCAGCATCCTGGGATCGAGTCCCATATCGGGCTCCTTGCTCGGCAGGGAGCCTGCTTCTCCCTCTGTCTCTGCCTGCCTCTCTGTCTGCCTGTGCTCGCTCGCTCTCTCTCCCTCTCTCTCTGACAAATAAATAAATAAAATCTTTAAAAAATAATAATAAAAATAAAACTTATATAAGTACAACAAAGAGGTGCTTATCTCTACTGCTTCTCCACTTAATAATTAAGAATAAATAAATAACTATATCTTTTGGTACTAACTGAGTAAAGAGCAATCAAGAGTTCCTGAACTATGCAAATGGCACTGCCAGCCATATGTGACGAAGCACTGGAATGTTACTGCTTTCCATCTCTTACGTTATGAAAAAACACAAATGGGGGCGCCTGGGTGGCTCAGTGGGTTAAGGCCTCTGCCTTCGGCTCAGGTCATGATCCCAGGGTCCTGGGATCAAGCCCCACATCGGGCTCTCTGCTCTGCAGACCGCCTGCTTCCTCCTCTTTCTCTGCCTACTTGTGATCTCTGTCAAATAAATAAATAAAATCTTAAAAAATAAAATAAAAAAATAAAAAAAAACAAATGGACCAAAGATCAATCTAATAAAGACAAAACCGCAAAATTCCTAGAAGAAAGCATAGGAGGAAAGCTTCTTGACATTGAATTTGGCAATGGTTTCTTAGATGTGATACCAAAAACACTTGAAATCAAAGAAAAAAATAGATAAATTGTAGTTTATCAAAATTAAGATCTTTTGTACTTCAGAGGTCCATCATCAACATTTAAATACTTTTGTATTCCAAAGAATACATCAAGAAAGTGAAAGACAAGCCATGGAGTGGTAGAAAATATTTGCAATTCATATATGCAAAGAGGAACTTCTATACAGAATATATAAATAATTCTTACTAAACAATGAAAAGACAAATAATCCAATTTTAAAATAGACGAGAGTAGAAGGACAGTTCTCCAAGGACATAACAAATAGCAACAAATACATGAAAAGTTACCATTAGTCATCAACGTCACTGGTAGAAAAATGACCCAAATCACAAGAAGATATCACTTCTTACCATTTAGGATAGCTAATATAAAAAAAATTAACAAGCGACATTGGGAAATAACTCATATACGATGAGTAAAATATAAAATGGTGCAGCCACTTTGGAAGACAGTCTGGTAGTACTTCACAATGTCAAATATATAGTTACTATTTGACACAGCAATTCCAGTCCTAGGGATACCTATGGTAATTCGTGTGTCAGCTAGACTGTGTCATGAAATACCTACATAACTCATTAATGTCATTTTTGGTCATTTTTGGTAGGCATGTTTCAGGAGTTTTGCATTTAAATCAATAGACTAAGCATAGCATATCACCCTCCCCAACATGGACGGATATCATCCAATGCAATCTAGGGTCTGAATGCACCAAAAAGCAGAGGACAACTGTATTCTCTTTTTCTGTCTGATTGTTGAACTGGGATATTGATCTTCTCCTGCTCTTGGTGTTCCTGGTTCTCGGGCTTTGAGACAGGGACTGAAATCTACATTGTTGGCAGTCTGGCTCTCAAGTGTTTGAAAAGCACCACCTACTTTCATAGCGCTCTCGACTGGGGATGGTAGATTGAGAGATTTCTCAGCCTTCATAGTTATATAAGTAGTTCCTTATATGTCGTGTTGTGTGTGTATAAGTACATATAATGTACGTTATGTCCATTGTATGTGTGTATATATAATAGATCTTTTTGAGCTCACCATAGATTTCAAGGATAATAGATATAGATATAGATATATATGTTCTATTTCTCTGGGGAATTCTAATACAGTACCCAGGATAAATTAAAATATGTGTGCAGACACAAAAATATGTAAATGTTCAGAGCAGCAATACTCATAATACCTACAAAGTGTAAACAACCCAAATGTGCATCAGTTGATAAATATGTAAATGACGTAGTATATCATACAAAGGAATATCATTCAGCAATTAAAAATGATACATACTACAACACATGAACCTTGAAAAAATGATAAGTGAAAAGAAACTTGGCAAATGATTTTATGATTTCATTTACATGAAATGTCCAGAAAAGGCAAATCTTTAGAAAATACATTCATGGTTACCTACACACTAAGAACAGAAGAAAATGGGATGATAGTCAAAGGAATGGTTCTTTTGGAGTGACAAAAAAGTTCTAAAATTGTGCTAGTTGCACAACTCGAATTTAATTTTAAAAAATTGAATGTTAAAGTTTCAAATGCACAAATTGTAGGTTATGTGAATTATAGCTCAATAAAGCTATTCCAAAAAAACAAAATAAAAAAATCATGGCATAGCTGTATCATTAGAAGCATAAAAAGTCTTATCTCTGAAGCACCTAGAGCAGTAAGGTGCAACATATATTAGCTGCCGTTATATTTTTACCACTAAATATTAAGCTATTGTAATTTTAAAAAGGTATATGGGCATGACTATTACTGGCACAGAAGAGTCTAGAAACTTATACCAGCACATATAGTAATGTATTTAGTTAAGATGGAATTTCACATGACTAGGTCAAGAAAAGCTTACTGGTAAGTGGTACCACAACTGGCCATGTTTTCTGGAGGAAAGAAAATAAGATCTACTACCCCACACCACTTGGCGAAATAAACTCCACAAGGATTAAAAATTCAAATGTCTTTAATAGGGGCGCCTGGGAGACTCAGTCGGTAAGCGGCCGCCTTCAGCCCCAGGTCATGATACCAGTGTCCGGGGATTGAGCCCAGCAGGGGCTTCCTGCTCAGCTGTGAACCTGCTTCTCCCTCACCCTCAGTCCTTCTCCCTACTCTCCCTCTCTCGCTCACTCTCTCAAATAAATCTTTTAAAAAAATAATGTCCTTAATAAATGTGAGAAACAAATTCACTATACAGTTTGGACATTTAAAGCCAAGAAACAAATTATTTGGGAGCCCCTGGGTGGCTCAGTTGGTTAGACAGCTGCCTTCAGCTCCTGTCCGGTCTCAGAGTCCTGGGATTGAACCCAATGTGAGGCTCCATGCTAAATGCGGAGTCAGCTTCTCCCTCTGTGCTTCTCCCTGCTCATTCTCTCTCTCAAATAAAATCTTAAAATATATTTTCAAAAGATTTTATTCATTTGACAGATCACAAGTAGGCAGAGAGGCAGGTGGGGGGAGGGGGGGACGGGGAGGAAGCAGGCTCTAGGCTGAGCAGAGAGCCCGACGATGCCGGCCTCGATCCCAGCACCCTGGGATCACGACCTGAGCCAAAGGCATAGGCCCCAACCCACTGAGCCACCCAGGCGCCCCAAAATCTTAAAATACTTTTTAAAAAACAGATTATTTGGCTACATTTAGTATTTTGTACAGCAACACATGAAATAACCTAGCAAAATAGTTACAGATGTATAAGGAACATTTGATAATGCACATGAACAATTCTTTTTTTTTTTCTTTTCCAAGATCTTACCCATTCATTTCACAGACGGAGATCACAAGTAGGCGGAGAGGCAGGCCAAGAGAGGAGGAAGCAGGCTCCCTGCTGAGCAGACAGCCCGATGCGGGGCTCGATCCCAGAACCCGGGGATCATGACCTGAGCCGAAGGCAGAGGCCCCAACCCACTGAGCCACCCAGGCGCCCCCACATGAACAATTCTTCATAAAATGTCTTATTAAAATCAGGGTTTAAACATCTTTATTAACTCCACGAAGGTCATCCACTGAAAACCACAGAGAACATGATTACAGGAGAAACTTCAGATGTATTCCTGAGAAGTGAAGAATGCCCGGTATCAATGCTATTTCCAAAAATAAAAAGAGAATTATTATGGAGGGGAACAGATTCGCAGAAAATGTCATTACACTGAAAATCTAAAGGAATCAGTTACTGGAGTTTAGCATGGTGCCCAAATAAAGACCTAAAGAAGGGACTGACTGGAGGAGCTAGACCACTTTAGGGACTGGCAAGAACATTAGATGGGGAGAATCCTTGTAAAGGGTCCAGGAACAAGGGGAGGGGCAGGCAGTTCTCCTGTGCTTGTGGGGCTAGCGCCCCCGCACACTCGCCCTTTCAGCTTAAACTATTCAGCGGTCCCGACAGGCACTGGGTCTATTTGGACCTGCAGCCACGCCCTCAAGAGTAGGCCCCGCCCATGGCGCTGGTTCTGCCTTCCGCCTAGTCTCGGGATCCCATTCTGTCCTCTCCCAGTCCTGGCCACCCACACCCAGGCGGGAGGAAACTAGCGCTCTCCCGCCTGAGGTGGTCCGACCTGACTGACGGACAGCGGCGGGGCCCGCCCCTTCCGGCCTCAGGCGGGAAGCGGAAGTGAGATCACGCAGGCGCCGGGGTCTTTTCCGCCGTTGGTCTGGTTTCGCTTTGGCTGTGAGTGCGCGCCTGTCAGCTTCTGGAGGCTAACCCGAGGGAGAGGGAAGGGGTTGGAAGGTGGCAGTTAAAGGACAAGTTTGTCTCGGGCCTCTCACGTGTCTGCTTAAAGAGACCTGGCCCGTGGGGAGCCTGGCGGGCTCAGTGAGTGGAGCGAGCCACTCTTGATCTTAGGGGGGTGAGTTCAAGCTTTACCTTGGGTGTAGGGATGACTCCAACAAACCTTAAAAAAGAAAAAGAAGGGCACCTGGGTGGCTCAGTGGGTTAAGCCTCTGCCTTCGGCTCAGGTCGTGATCCCAGGGTCCTGGGATCGAGCCCCACATCGGGCTCTCTACTCAGCAAGGAGCCTGCTTCCCCCTCTCTCTGCCTGCCTCTCTGCCTACTTATGATCTCTCTCTCTCTCTCTGTCACATAAATAAATAAATAAAATCTTTTTAAAAAGAGAGAGAGAGAGACCTGGCGCGCACCTCTGCCTTCCGCTGGGGTGTCCTCGGGAGTAGCTGGACCGGGAAATATATGGGCGCTTCTGGGAGGGGGGGGTCTGTTCATACACTGCTTCCCTCTTGAGCAAAGAGGGACTTTGCAAAGCAACTTTTGTTACTTTTCTGCAGGGGGAAAAGAGCTTCGTCCGTCGAGTTGGTAGATGGCCGTGTCCTCGCGTCCTCACGGACCACGCGGTTCCGGCGCACTCGGGTGAGCACTGTCGGGGGAGCTGGTTCCCACGGGCCTGTTCTCCTGTTGGGTGCAAAGGGATGTTTGACCTGACGGTTTGGCTTTATTTTTGCGCGTTCTTTGTTTTTGACACATTACGTTCACGTAGGAAGTTAATATACTTTCTTAAATGTCTGTTTCTGCGGAGAAATAGAAGCATATGTAGACCACAAGTCTTTTTACCGAAGAGAAACAAGAATACTCACCTGTCTCTTATATCCGAACTTCTGACACTACAAACCACGGGTCTCTAACAAAAACAGATGGATTTCACAGACCTGTCCCCCTGGGCCAAATAATACATTATATGTTAATTAAAGAAAAAAAAAAACAGATGGAGGGGTTTTTTGTCCTAGTTCTGGCACAGTTGAAATTCCCAGTAACAGGATTTTTTTTAAGTATATTATTGCATTGAAAAATCTTAAGGCTAAATAAAATATGAAACATACAGTACTATTTCCGTTGAATATTTCCATTTAAGTAGATTTACCCATTTCTAGCATTTTGCATGTTTGCCTTCTAGATAAATAAGTACATTTTTTGGTGAAAGGTAGGAGAGAGTAAGTTGAAAATAAATTGGAGGCAGGATACTTGGTCTCTAAATATTTGGTAATGCATCTGCTAAAGATAAGGACATTGTGCTAATAAAACCACAATATTGTCTCCTCCATGAAAATGAAAATAATAATGTCTTCTCTCAACTCTGAAAAAACTGAGATCTGCCATATTGTTTCAGAATAAGCCTTTGGGTGTTTTTGGATCTAAGATGCAATCAAAGATTATATATGGCATTTTTTTTGTCTTTTAGTCCCTTAATCTATTTCATTGGCTGTTGTTTCCCCACTGTCTTTTTGAAAAGTCACATGTTCTTTTAGAAAGTCACACATTTTGATAATTTCTTTTTTCTTAGTTGAGATATAATCAACATAACCGTCTATTAGTTTCAGATATACACCATAAAGATTCAGTATTAATTTCTATTCGGAAATTATCAACACAGTAAGTCTTGTTAACATCGATTACCATGCGTGGTTACAACTTCTTTTCCTTGTGATGAGAACTTTTAAGCTCTCGTCTCTTAGCAACTTAAAAATATGCAATACAGGGGCGCCTGGGTGACTCAGTGGGTTAAAGCCTCTGCCTTCGGCTCAGGTCATGATCCCAGGTCCTGGGATCGAGCCCCGCATCAGGCTCTCTGCTCAGCCAGAAGCCTGCTTCCTCCTCTCTCTCTGCCTGTGTCTCTGCCTGCTTGTGATCTCTGTCTGTCAAATAAATAAATAAAATCTTTAAAAAAAATATATGCAATACAGTGTTATTACAGTCTCTATCATATTAACGGTAGTCGTGTACCTGGGACTTACAATTGGCAGTTTGTACTTTTTGACAATCTTCACCAGTTTCTCCATCCCACTCATACCTCTGACAACCACCTCTGCTGTGCAGAAGTTTGTTAGTTTAATGTAGTCCCACTTGTTTTCTTCTGCTTTTGTTGCGTTTCCTTCTGGTGTCAAATCGAAAAACTCTCCAAGACCAGTGTCAAAGAGCTTCTTCTTTTGTTTTCTTCTACTTTTCTGGTTTACGGTCTTAAATTCAAGTGTTTAGTCTCTTTCGAGGTAATCTTTGTGTATGGTCCAGTTTCATTTTTTTCTTACCTGTGGCTGTCCAGTTTTCTCAACACCATTTCCTTTCCCCATTGTATTTCTGTACTCCTTTGTCATAAATTAATTGATTGTATTTGCATGGGGCTATTTCTGGGCTCTCTATTCCTTTGATCTACGTGTCTTTTTGTGACCATACCGTACTGTTTTGATTACTATAGCTTTCTGGTATAGTTTAAAATCAGGCACCCAGGATGTGATGCATCCAGCTTTGTTCTTTCTCAGGATTGCTTCGGGTATTCAGAGTCTTCTTGTAGCTCCACACACATTTTGGGATTGTTTGTGCTGTTCCTGTGAAAAATGTCATTGGAGTTTTGATAGGGATTCCCTCTCTACCCACTTTATTGAGAGTTTTTATCAAAGTGGGTTTTGAATTTTGTCAAATGCTTCTTCTGCATATACTGACATGATCATGTGATTTTTATTCATGTTGTTAATGTGGTTTATCATATTGATTCATTTGCAGAAATGTAACCACCCTTGCCTCCCTGGATGAATCTCGCTTAATCACGGTATTGGATCCATTTAATGTGTCGTTTAATTTTGTTTGCTAATATTCTGTCAAGGATTTTTGCATCTATGTTTATCAGGAATGGTGGCCTGAAATTTTCTTTCTTTCCTTCTTTCTTTTTTTTTTTTTTTGGTGTATTTCTTTGGTTTTAGAATCAAGGTAATGCTGGCCTCATAAAATAAGTACACAAGTGTTCTCTTCTGTTTTTTGGAAGAGTTTGAAAAGGATTGGTATTCATCTTTAAATGTTTGGCAGAATTCACCAGTGAAGCCTTTTGGCCCTGGACTTTGTTTACTGAGAGGTTTTGATTCTTGATTTTTTTTTTTTAAGATTTTTATTGATTTATTTGACAGAGATCACAAATAGGCAGAGAAGCACGCAGAGAGAGAGGAGGAAGCAGGCTCCCTGCTGAGCAGAAAGCCCGATGTGGGGCTCAATCCTAGAACCCAGGGATTATGACCTGAGCCGAAGGCAGAGGCTTTAACCCACTGAGCCACCCAGGCGCCCCTGATTCTTGATTTTTTTTAATCAGTCTGCTCAAATTTTCTGTTTCTTCATGATGAAGTCTTAGTAGGTTGGATGTTTTTAGGAATTTTTTTTTTAATAGGTTGCCCAATTTTTGTGTGTATACAGTTGTCCATAGTAGTCTCTTTGGATCCTTGACACTTCTGTGGTATCAATTTTAACACCTCCTTATATATATAATTTTACCTTTCTTTATTGTGTGAGTCTAGCTAAAGGTTTGTCTATTTTATCATTTCAAAAATTCAGCTTTTAGCTTTATCAGTCCTTTCTATTGTTTTTTGTTTGTTTGTTTGTTTGTTTGTTTGTTTTGTCTCTAGCTCCTTTCTGATCATTGTTATTTTCTTCCTTCTACTATTTTTGGACTTCATTTGTTCTTTTCAAGTTTCTGGAGGTGTAAAGTTAGGTTGCTTGTGAGCATTTTGATATTTATGATTTTGTTCTCCTGGTTTAAATGTTTACTCCCATTTCTGTTATTTCCTGACAATTAGTAATTGGATCCAGAACAGTGGCTGGTGAACTCTGTCTGAAAGGACCAAGTAGAAAGTATGTTTTGCTTTGCAGGACAAAAAGTCTTAAATTAGTTCTACCTTTGTAGTGTAGTGTAGCCATAGATCTTAGTAAGTGAGTGGGTATAGCTGATTCCCCATAAAACTTTATTTACAGAAACAGGCCTGTGACTATTTTGCTAGCTCCTGGTCTAAAGGCTTCAAAAGATCAATGACGAAATACTTGTAGGTGATGTTGTGTATCTCAAGTTACATTTCGTCATGAAGACCTAGATTTGTATCA
>RCUC01076796.1:0-14496 GCA_003697995.1 Taxidea taxus jeffersonii
TTAGAACTTTTAATACTACAATTCTTTTTTGAGATATGTTAATTCAATTCTCATCTCTTCAACTCACACTAAAATATGCTATCGAGGGTTAATTAAAATGACATACATCATTAAATGTAGCAAGAGGTGAAATTTCTTTATTGCTCTCTCTCTACATATCCCTGAAAGCTGGGATTAAAGATTTTATATTAAGGTAAATAATTGGATAATAGTTGAATTAAACTTTTTGATACTAGAGGAACTCTTGTATACTGAGTTTTCAAGTTTCCGTAAATACATTCTACTGCACGACCTCTGTTGTTAAGCATCTATATTTTTCTGAGTCTAATACTTGCCTTAAATGCTCACATTCTTTACTTTATTAAGATTTTTGCTTGCTGGACAAACTTCTTAGATGTTAAAACTAGCTTTCTAGGCTGTTGCTCAATTCTATGTGGCATCTGTTTTGCTGCTTTCAAATCAGGAACTCATCTGGTTCTTCTTTCAGTAGCTTAAAGACACCCATTTCATTTGTAAAAGCATCTTCCTCATTGTTTAGGGTATCTGGATCAGGGGTAGTTTCTGAGAGTGGCTCACTGTCCTTAGTTACAGATTCCATTGTATTATTTTCAGACAGATCTTTTGGCATAGTAGATGGATTTTCTGTGAGGTGTGTAGCTACTGATGTAGGGACGACAAAGTCATATCTGGATTCAACAGCAGTGAGCAAAACGGGATGGTTCTCTGCTTCATTTGTGCTATCTTTCTCCATCCAAACATTGACTTCATCCATAGACTCTTCATCGGTCAGCAGAATATCCTCTGGGTTATCTTTGTCTCTCTCCACAGTGGTAGTGAGTTCAAACACAGTGATGAACTTTTCCTCATCAGAGTCTGTTAGTTTGGGCACAGCACTGGGGTCATCCACTGGAATACTTAAGTCAATTTCAGTTATTTTCTCTTCTGTAAGGGCAATTATGTCTGGAATAGTGAAGTTTTTTTCAGTAGCAGGAGAGATTTCCACCTCAGGGGTAGATGAGTTGGTGATCTGGATGGCCTCATCAGTAGTGATACTGGATTTAACCGAGGAATTATAATTGTTAACATCAGGTTCATCCTTCTTAGCTAGAAGGATGGGAGTGTCTGCAATGCTGGTGGTATCTTCCTTTAATGTGCCAGAGACTTCAGAAGTTATTGAGATATCTTTGTTCCCTGGGTGGGTGGTATCCAAGAGAATATCTTCTTTTACCAAGTTGGTGGAAAAATCTATTAAAGAAACAGTAGCACTTGGTGGTGAAAGATTACCAGTTTTCACTGGGATTAAATTTTCAGTAATAGAGTCATTAGCTGCAGAGTTTGTCATGCCTGTCATAGTAGTAATTTCTTTCTCCAGATCGGCTGATGACTTAATAATATGAAATTCAACATCATCTTCTGATTTTACTTTTTCCTTTGGAGATGTAAGCTTGTTGTCTGTTGTTGAAAAATCACTTTCTAGTGTATAGTCGTTTACTGAAGTAATGTGGTCTCCTTCTGAAGTAATGGTTGTTTCTGATTTAGGAATGGTGTTGTCAGCCCCAAAGAAAATGGTTGCTTCAGTTGTTGTTTTACTGCTTTCTGTTGGAGGATGAGAATAAATTTTTGGCAAACCATCTTCAGCCATGGGGCAAAATGGCACCATGCACGCTTACAGGTCTTTCCCTGGGCCCAGTGGTATGCCTAGGCAGGAAAGTGATGTTGATTATAGTGATTGAAGCATTGGTCATCATGGTGATTGTTGCATCAACCATAGGGCCAATGGCAGTGGCTCTTCTTGGAGATTGTTTCTGTGCTCTGATTGGGCATCTAGTTTCAAGAGTACTGATATTAGATGAAAAGACAATAGAATCCTCTCTGATTATGAAATCAACATTCACAGCTGGATTTATTGTGTTTTTCTTTATAAAGGAGCTACCTTCCCTAATGGGGCTAGTGTCATTTGAAACAGACATAGCAGAGTCAGCCAGGTACTTTGTGGGTTTAGTGTCAGTGGGGAAAACTCCAGGAGCATGAGATTATCAGCATTAGCTTCAAGCTGTCTGTCTTTCAAGTAAACAATGTCTTTTTGAGGCGAAGTGTCTTCCCTTGAGATTTATGGTATTTAAATGGCTAAAAAATAATGGCAGCTTTGGCAGTGAAGGTAGCTGCAGAAAGTAATTAGGTAGCAGGGATTTCAGTTAGTTTTCTTCTTCGGAGAGTGAATTTTCACTTTTTCAGTAAGGATAATACATAAGTTACTGGCCATTTAGGGTTTTTGTAGTTTTCCTCTTCATTGCAATTACTTTTTCTTGAGTTAACATGCTTAACAATGAGAGTGTCAGGTTTTGTAGATTTAATTTCTTTGGAGAATGTTAGTTCAGCCTAATGCCAAGGAGTTAGCATTGTATGTAAGAATTCACCCAGAAACAAAATTGAAGTATGGAATAACTGTATTAGCCATAAGAATTATATCCTCAATTTCAGAGGGAGTGTTTTCTATAATGATATTAATTATATCAGCCATCATAATTTTGTTATCATTCTTAATGTTTAGCTACTTAAATGAAAGGAGATTATAATCTGGTGTTAATGTTTGCCCAGTGTCAATAGAAGAAAGAGAATTTTCATATTCAGACACAACTGTATCTGAAAATGGGCGGAAGAATCAGCCAGAGCAGTAGTTTCCATCCTAAGGGCAAATGTTTTCTTCATTAGATACGGACTCAACCTCCAAGTTTAGTGTCTTTTCTTAATTGATTAACCTGGTATAGCTAAATCATCATTCTCTGTAGAATTATGATAGGTTTAAGATGGGCATTTTTCATTTTAAAGACACAGGCACCTTCTCCAGAAATATTTTTGCTTCAAGGAGATGTCATTATGAGGGTCCCAAAGTCATTATTGACATGGAAATGGTGTCAGTATCAGGGACAGGGAGGAAAGTCTTAAATTAGTGACAAGCCCAGGTTCTTTATTTCTAATTCATTTCCAGTGGCAGTAAAGGAAATCACAAGGTAAAGCCATTCTCTGGGTTTCCTAACTCAATGGGAGGTTTTTTAACCTCTTTGTTTTTTCTTCTCATTATCTAGAGTTTGTGAGCCTTAAACTCAGGGTATAAACAGAAGAGTTGGTGTCATTTGGTGGGGGGGGGATTCTTTTTGTGTACAAAAAGGGAAAAAAGTTGAAAGTGTTAGCTGTATTAATTGTTAGAAGTCAGCTTGGATTACTTGGTGTATGTTATATTGGGTAGAATTAGAATAAGGAGCAAAATATTCATTTTTATGTACATTTAACTCCTGATTAGAAATGTCAAGTGAGGGGTGCCTGGGTAGCTCAGTCAATTAGCTGTCTGCCTTTGGCTCAGGTCGTGATCCCAGGACCCTGGGATTGAGGCCCATGTTGGGCTCCCTGCTCAGTGGGGAGCCTGCTTCTCCCTCTCCCTCTGTCCCTGTCCAGCTCATGCTCCCCTCTCTCTCTGTCTCTCTCAAATGAATAAATAAAAAATACTGAATAAAAAAATTAAAAAAAAGAAATGTTAGGTGATCCAATACCATCTTCATAGATAATAATTTGTCAAATAGTCTTTAATTTCAGGGATTACTGTTGTCCTTGTACCGAACTCTGTTTCTGCTAATATAGCTTTGAGGTGAGATCACATTGATTATAGCATAGTTAAGTCTTTTCTTTCCCATAGAGGGTAATATTACCATTATCTCTTTTTTTTCTTAAAACCATTGGCCTTAAAAAGGACACCTCACCTTGGGAGTGTATATTATCCATCAAAGAACAGGAAAAATATGGTGAAAATCCTAGTGGGACTGTTGGAATTTTGAGGATGAAATGAGTTGTTTGCTCCAGAGAACACAGGAGAGTCTTACTCAACCAACAGATCACTACCACCTGATATATTAGCTGACTTAAGGACAGAGGATCAGATTCTATAGGTGAGTTTCATTTTATGTAAATAGTTCTTTATTCTATTGTTGTAGTGTCTCTTACACTAATGGAAACTGTCTTTTCTCAGGCATCAAGTTTATGTTTAAGTTTAAGTAGCAATTTCTTCAGGTCCATGAAGAAAAAAAAGTTGTTTTTTTTTTTTAAGTGAAAAAGGGGAAGCTGTTTACAAAAGGAGACTTCTCAGTAAGGCCTCGGAAGGTTATTTGATGACTCATTATTTTCAGGGATACTTGACTAGAAGAGTCCTCAGATACAGACTTTGACACTGCTGATGTCATAGTGATGTCCACCAATATCTTCATTCATGAGAGAATTCCCAGCTTCAGAAATAGGGAGGGAGGTGAGAGAGCAGTTACATCTTGAGATTTGATTATAGCAACATCTAAATTTTTGTTCTCTTCCCCACCAGTGATTGGAATGTTGGGTGTACGGTAAGGAAATTGTAATTGAAAGATGCATTGGCCTGTAGTGTCACTACTTTTTTGTTTCCAAGGAAGATGGCATATAGCAGGCTCAGTTATGACACTCATGTCTGCTTTGTTGTTTGTGGGCTTCTCAGGGATATCCTTTAGAATAATTGTTTCTGTATGTGACTGAAGAATATCAACCCTAAGGAAAGTGTTTCCTTTAGCTTGTGGCACAACAGAAAGTGTTTCCTGTTAGCTTGTGGCACAACATAAAATTTCTTGAGACCTAGATAATATATATTTTTTTTAAACTCGGCAGTGGATTCTTGTGTATCATTTGTGCTTTCTGAAGTTTGAATTTCAGTATTTGCTGCTCTGAAATTGGTTAATTAAATTCCAACTGAGAATTTTCCTCTACCATGGAAATGATCTCGGTGTAAGATAAAGATTTTTCATCAGTAGGAATAATGTCGATAACTTCTGTGAGCAAGCTTGAGTTCCTAGTAGTGAAGTAAGTTTCCTGAGGAACATATCCATCTGGGAGGGAATTCTTTGGCTTGTGAAAGCTTGAGTAAGCTGCTATAGGGACAATGACATCATCCTTATTCCCTGATTTATTATCAGCAGTGACATTTTTATTCACAAGATAAGGCTTTTGGTCAGCATCTTTTAGAGAGTTCATTTCCACCTGAATAACTGCATCATTTCCTGCTACTCTATTTACATCTGTAAGGTGATTCGCTTGGGCTGTATCTTTCACTGCAGAAGCTTTAGTTATTTCCCTTGTGTAATAGAAATTCGGTTTACTATATTCATTAGGAAAAAGAGTAGAAAACTTGGTGGTTGTTTTCTTGGGTTCTGAATTTTGATCATCAAAGACATCAATATCAAAAATTTTGCTCTTGGTAACAGTAGTAGTGGTTGGGTTCACGTTGGTATCATCCATATTGTCTGAAGAACCCGTGGAATCGGCTTGGAGAACAGTATAAACCAAAGGGAAAGCCTTTGGGACTCTTTGACTTCTAGTGTTTTGTCCTTCTGAGGCAATGCCTTTATTGAAGTAAGACGAGTCTATAGACACAGGCTTTGATGCTGCTGATACTAAAACTATTGGGTAATATATGTTTGTGCCTTTTATAAGTTTGGGGGCTGCAGTTTCTTTAGTAGGATCTTTAGAGGTTAGGATGAGAATTTCAGGTAGTTCCATAGATGCAAGTCTTAGAGACCTGACACTCTCTGATGATGGAAGACTGTAATAACCAATGTTATTTTTGTTGTTAGTAGAAATAGTAGGAGCATATGGCATGTTGGTAGATATCTTTTTCGAAGGATGAAAGAAAGTAAGAGCTGTGTTCATTGTATCTTCTGTGTTTTCTTTCACATTGGAGATGTCTTCACTGGAAAGCAGAGCTAAAGGAAAATTACTAAACCTTGAATCAGATACTGTAGCTATATCTGTTTGATCTTCAGTAAAATCAGATATACTGGATGTGGTAGCCTCTGGTCTCCTGAATGTAAATGTCTTATAAATGGTAGGTGAAGTGTTTCTCCTGAGAAAATTATCATTATTTTTAAAAGCATGATTAGTAGTATCAGTTGTGAATATCTTGCTGTCACCTACAGCTTTTATGTCTGGAGAAAGGGAATACTCAATTATTTTATTTTCTAAATCAAAGCCAGAAGGAATTATGGTATCATCATCACCATTTATGGTGCTTTTTTCTGCAGGTGTTTTGTCAGAAAAACTAGAAGGAAAATTTTTACTTGCATTAATTAGACCAATTGTTGGTCTGTGAGCTTTGGTATTCACATTGGGATTGGAATTCTTGAGAGCAGTGACTTTAGTGTTAGTGCTGTTTTCCTGTCTAGGAATCATAGGTTGGTAATTTTCTTTAGCTTTGAACACTGGAGATACTGTTTTAGATAGACTGTCAGAAGCAGCAACTGTGATATATGGTGAATAAGACACATGTGTCTTGGGGGCATATATGAGTGTACCAGTTTTTCTCAGGGAATTATTTGCTCTATCTTCTAGTTCAAAGATATGCATATCTGAGACATATTCAGAACCACTGTCATCAGACGTCATGGTTGTATGGTCCAAATATGCTGGAGTGGTTTTGCCTGCAGAAGAAATGTCATCCACCCTTCCTGAAATGTCTTCTGTAAAATTAGTGATTCTATATTCACCTGCTGTCCCGCTCTTCGTAAGACCTTTCTGTTCAGATATATTCCCTTGTAAAGTATTTGCCATAACTTTTTCAGTGGTAGTAATAGGTGAAATGATAGCTTTATCAGATGGAATAATTATTGTCTCATGTAGAATGTTATAATCAATCTCTTTGGTCATGTCTTTTCCCATACTAGCAACTGGAACAAGTTCAGAATATTTGGAAGTTCCGGTGGATGTTGTGAAATCAGAAGGAGAAAAAGCTGACCTCCATTGTAGACTGTGTAGTCTAATTGGAGTATTCATGATGGATCCTCCTGTGTTACTAGTGACTTTATCATGAGAGGTAGGCCTAACGTCTTCTGCAAGAGTTAATGTGGAATCAGCTAAAAAGTTTCCTTTTAAATTGGGAGGTGTTTGAGGTTTGTAAGAAGTAGCATTAAAGTTAACGGTGAAAGAATTTTCTGTATTGCTGTCTCCCTTAGAGAGGGGATTGGGCTCAGTTCCTGATGGAAGGATTTTCCTCATAGCTGGGATGAAATCTGTTGTATTTGTAAAATTATGTAATTCCAATTTAGCAGCTGGATCTTCTTGATCAAAAAGATTAGCTGTTTTCCTTCTTTCATAGACACTCTCTGGAGAGTCTTCTCTGAGGGATAAGTCTTTGATCATTGGTCTTTGAGAATTGAAATATATTTTGTCAGTCTTAGTTTTATAATTCTCAGGAGTATCTCTATCCAGAGAGAAAAATGAGTCAACTTCACCATCTGTGGTACTATCTGAAAAAGTAGTCAATCCAGTTGGAGAAATATTCAGGGCCAATGGATAGGAAGGAATGTCAGCTTGACTTATTATGACCTGTCTCTCTGAAACATCACCTCCATTAATGGCATCAGCATATTCAGTTCTTTCTAACATTTCTGATTTACGTTTTACATATTCAGGTAAGGATTTATCTATTATTAGGTCAGGGGCTTCAGGATTTTCAGGCAAGGAGTTAGGAGCAGGTGTGGCAGATGTTAAAAGAGATGAGAATCTCCTAGCTTTAACATCTTCTCCAGGTAACATTGAATTACCTCCTTTATAACCACCGTCAGTGGAAAGAACAATGGAATCAGCCACAGTGCTGGCTGCCTTATTCATAGATGAGGAAAAGATTGGAACTCTGTTTGCTTTCTCAGTATTTTTACCAATGAAGGAAGGATCATCATCAGGAATGACATTGAACTCAGCCAAAGGGATAATGTTCTGTGAATGGGGCATATCTGCCAAGTTTGGTTTATGTTTACTTGGATTGAATTTGGCTGAGATGGTCATTTTTGCTTCATTTGGGGCATCATGATTATATAAAGCAAATGAGGCACCCTTCCTGTTGAACTGGTCTTTATATTCTATAGGATAGGTGATCACATCAGAATCGATGGAATCAGTTGTGAATATCTTGCTCCCTCCCATTCTTATCATTAGTTCTGGGTCTGAAACAAATGGGGACTCCATTCTTTTGCCTTTAGGGAGTATGATGATGGTCCTGTCACCAACTGGAGAACTATTTTCTACAGTTGTTTCATCTAGAAATTCAGGTAAATAAATCCAACTTGAATCAGTTAGAGAATAAACCATGGATCTGGGAACCTTAGTATTGAAATTGACAGAAGAACTTTTGAGAACATCATCATCATCATCAGGATTAAGATTTTTGTCTTTGGGAAAAAAGCTCTGGTGTTTTTTGGTCGTTTTGGTATCAGTTGGAGATCCTTGGGATGCATTTTCAGAGACTGCAGCACTGGCATGGGGTAAATGAGACTTAAATACATTAGAGTTCTTTCTGAGTGTGGTCTTTCTCCTAAGGGCACCATTTCTTTCTCTCTCTAGTTCAAAGACATAGTTATCTGCAACATAGTCAAGGGCATTGTTATTCAGTATAATAGTTACTATATTCTCATCACTTGGAATATTTTCCCCTGCCAGAAGGGTGTCATGTGCCTCTTCTGAAACGTCTTCTGTAAAAGGAACTATTTCCGTGGATATATCTTTTCCTATAAAAGTTTCATCTCCAAATTTATTATTATTAATAGTATTAATAGGGTTTTTCACAGCTTTTTTTGAAAGAACGATAGTAGGTGAAATAATAGTTTTGTCAGATGGAGTATTCCTTTCTCCAGGTAGGTTATTATTATTAGTCTTTGTTGTGGTGTCTTTTTTCACTTTGATACCAGGATCAAGTTGAGAATACTTGGATGAACTCATGAATGTTGTGGACTCAGAAGGAGGAAGAGTGGATTTCCATGGTGGCAGGCCATATGTCCCAGTGGGAGTGTTTGTGATGTTCCTTTGTCCAGCAGCAACAACAGAAGAGCTTTGATCATTAGACCTAAATGCTTCTGGAAGTGTTAATGTGGAACCAACTGAGAAGACTCCTTTTAAATTGGGGAGTGCTTGAGGTTTAGTAGAAGCAGCATCAAATTTAACAGTGAAAGAATGATCTTTCAATGTGCTTTCATCTTTTAGAAAAAAATTGCCTGCTTTAGAAATGTGTACTTCCCCTTCCACATTGTTGTCAGTCTTGTACAGAGTATTAAGCTCAGTTATTGAGGGAAGGATTTTCTTTGTAGCTGGATTGAGAATGTGTGCATTTCTGAGAATAGTTGCATTTGTAATGTGACTTAAATCAGATTTAGCAGCTGGATCTTCTTGATCAGAAAAATTAGCTATTTTTCTTTCTTCAGGGACTATCTGTTGAGAGGCTTTTATAGGAAAAAAGGCTTTCATGATTTTTCTCTGAGGTTTGGAATATATTTTATCTGTCTCAGTTTTAGAGCCATCAGTAGTTTCTCTATTTTCTGAGGACAGTGACTCAAACTCATTATTTGTGGGATTGTCTGAAAAAGTAGTAGAAACAATGGGAAGTTTTGTTGAGATCAAGGAGTAAGGCTTGAGGTCAGTTTTATTTTTAATGGGACTATCACTGTCATTAATAGAATTAGGATATTCAATCATTGTCTTAAATGTGTTTGACAAAGCAATTGAAGAATTAGCCAAGGAGCTATTTGTCACTGGGTCAGAGATTTCAAGATTTTCAGCTGAGACATTAGGAATAAATATGGCCTTTTCTGGGATTTGTAGGAGTAGAAATCCCTTGGACCTAATACTCTCTTCTGGAAGTAAAGAATCATCTCTTTCATAAGTACTCTCAGTGGAGGGAGTGGTAGTTTCATCCTCGACTGTATTCATAGGTAGAGAAGAGATTGAAGCTCTTTTGTTTAAAATTTCAGTATCTTCATTGATGAAAGAAAGTTTGTCCTTAGGGATGACAGTGAACTCAGCCAAAGGATTAATGCTTTCCCCTGAGTGTTGCATCTCTGCAATATTAGTTTTATCTTTAACATTGTCTGCTTGGGATAATAAGATATTTTCTGTTTTACCTTGGGCATCAGTGTTATATATGGCAGATGAAATGACTTTTTTGAAGAATTGATTCTTATTTTTTAATGGGGAGGTGGTAACAACGGGACTCGTGGGTTCATCTGGGAAAATCCTTCCATCTGCTGTGGGTACTGTTATTTCTGGGTCTGGAACAAGGGTGTATTCCATAATTTCCTCTTCAGGGAAAATATTGATGGTTTCATCTCCTTGTAAATTATCCCCTTTCAGGGTTGCTTTACCTAGGAACTTACGAATACTCTCACTTCTCTGAGTTAGGGGATGAGTCACAGATCTGGGAGCCTGAGAATTTGAATTGTTAGTGGAACTCTTGAGAATAGTAGCATCAAGCTCAGAATTTGCATGCTCCTTTCTAGGTACCAAATTTTGCAGTATATCTTTAGTTTTAATCTCAGTTGGGCTTCCTTGAGATAAATGTTCAGAGATATTAGCACTGGAGTAGAATTGATGAGACCCACCTGTTTTGGGGTCATAAATGAGAGCAGTTTTGTTAATAATAATATTGTGTTTTTCTTGTGGTTCTAGGACATACTCATTTGTGACATACTCAAGAGCTCTGTTGTCAGGCACAGTGCTTATTACGTCCTCAATATCTGAGATGTTTTCACCATCTAAGGTAATGTCTGAAATGTTTCCTGTAATTGGAACTATTTCATATTCAGTGATTATATCTTTCCTAAGAGAATTTCTTTGTGCAAATCTTTTATTAGAAATAGTGTTCACCATGCCTTTTGTTGAAGTATTGGTACTAGGTGAAATGATGGTTTTGTGTGATGGGGTATTTCTTTCCTCAAATGGAATATTATTAAAAGTGTTTGTTGTGGTATCTTTCTTCATCTTGACAACTGGATCAAGTTCAGAATAGTTAGATGAACTCACAGACCTTGTGAAGTCAGGAGAAAGAACTGCTTTCTGTAGTAGCACATCAGAGCCAGTGGGAGCATTAGAAAGCAAACCTTCTGTGCCTGCATCTTCTTCAGGAGGAGCAGAGTTTTTATATTTAGGCTTTAATGTCTTTTCCAGAGACACAGTGGAATCAGCTGAAAGGATTCTTTTTAAATTGGGAGGAGCTTGAGGTCTAGCAGAAATATTAAATTTACCAAAGAAAGGATTATCTTTCAACATCCTTGAATCTCCTGAAACAAAATTGCCTGCTTCAGAAATATTGTGTTTCTCCTCCTTGTTACTGGTCTTGGAGAGAGCATTAGGCTCAGGGATTGAGGGAAGTGTGTTTTCCAAAACTGGAATGAGAACTGTTGCGTTTGTAATGTGATTTAGGTCAAATTTAGCAGCTTTGTGTTTTTCAGCAGAGAGTTCAGCCATTTTTTCAATTTCAGAAGGGAAGGGGCTTATTTCTATGGGCAAAAGCACTTTCATCATTGTACCCAGAGGTTGAGCATCTCTGTTGATTTCAGACATGTTAACAGTTTCTCTCTCTGCAGTGGGTACTGATTCAGCCTCATGATCTGTGGAATTCCTGGTAAGGGCTACTGAATCAATAGAAGGAATATTTGAGTTTAAGAGGTGGGGCTGAAGATCTCTTTGAATTTTAATGTCCTGATTTTCTGAAATATCATTTCCATGAATGAAGTCGAGGTATTCAATCCCTATCTCAGATGCTACTGATACTGACTTTGAGAGGTCAGTCGAGGAGTTATTACTTATTGGAACAAAATCCTTTGTTAAAACTTTAGGCATAAGAATGATCCTTTCAGATGTTAGTAGAGATGGGAGTTTGTTAGACATAACAGTATCTTCATCCAGTTGCATAGAATCTCCTCCTTTATAAATGTTCTGAAGGGAAAGAGCAGTGGTATCAGCAACAGTGTGAGTTGTCCTCATTGGTGAAGAAGACATTGAAGCCCTATTTTTTTTATTCCCAGAATTTTCATCAACAAAGGGAAGCTCATTATTATCAAGGCTGACATTGAATGCAGTTGAAGGAGTAGTGGCATTCCATGAATGATAGTTCTCAGCCTTGAGATGTTTATCTTGATTATATTCTGATTTGGGTGACATCTCAGGTTCCCTTTGGTAATAAGGAACAGTGGATATGATGTGTTTCCTTTGGAGCTGGCCTTTGTTTGTTATGGGAGTTGTGCTCATGGTGAGATCAGCTATTTCTTCTGGGAACATCCTGCTTTCTCCCATAGTTGCCATTGATTCTGTGTCTTGAGCATTGATATGCTCAATCCATTTGCCTTCTGGAAGAGTGATGATGATGTCATTTCCACTTAGGGTGTCCTTTTCCAGAGATAAATCATCTGGAAACTCGGGGGAGACTTTTCTGTTTCCATTTGTGGGTAAGTCAGTCATGGTTCTAAGTGACTTGCTTTTGAACTTGGCAGTATAATCTTTGAGAAAGGTGCCATCTTTGTCAGAATCAGGGTGTCCTTTTCTGGAGATCAACATTTGGTATTTTTGTTTAGTTTTAGGTTCCACAGGATTTTCATTTAGGAGACTCTCAGTGACTTGTGCAGTGGGGAAAGGAGCAGGAGATCCATATTTATGGAGCCCTTGAACAGTAGGATATGTTTTTGTTGTGGGGCTCTTTTCTTTTTCTCCAACATAAAAGGTATTTTTCTCTGATGCATATTTAGAAGTATTGTCATCAAACCCAGTGGTCATTAGATTCATATCATTTGGATTGTTTTCCTCTGCCAGAAAAACCACATCTAACCCTGCTGAAAAGTCCTTTGTAAAAGGAATTACTTCATATTGAGCAGCATTATCATTTTCTATAGAATCCATTTGCCTTTTTCCATTTATAATGTTCCTTATGTCATCAATAAATATAATATTTTCAGGTGAAATGATATCTCTGTCAGGTAGAACAGTGATATCTCTAGCTATAAGAGACTCATCATTCATTTTTACGTTGCTGTCTATGACAGCAAACACTGGGTCAATTTCAGGATTATTGATGTTAAAATCATCAAGAAAATCAGTAGGAGGAAGAATTGATTTTGCTGGTGAATATGATTTATTATCAGAGTTTGTGATAGACCTCTTTAAGTTATCATTAACAAGAGAAAATGAGCCCTCAGTCCTGGCCTTTCTCAGCTTTGTCATGCTCATTGTGGAATCAGGGTATAATGTTTCTTTTAAAGTTCCAGGTGCTTTCTGTTTAGCAGAAGCAACATAAGGCTTAAGAATGAAAGGATTAATGTTCATTGAATTTACTTCTCTTAAGATTACTGGAATTTTGGCTTCAGAAATATAAGATTCATCCTCTACAATAGTGTTATCTTTACCAAGGAAAGCATTTGTCCCAGTTCCCCTGGTAGTGATTTCTTTAGCAGGTGGACTGATAACCCCTGTATTTATATGGTGATTTATGGCGTAGTCAGAACTTTTACTTATTTGCTCTTTTTTGTGGATTGCAGGTTGAAGAACTGTATTAGGTGCCAAAGCCATGCTGCCAGTTTTATCATAAATGTCCCTATTTTCAGGTATGTCAGTGGCTACATTTAAAGGGTTGTCTGAAAAAGTAGTAGGATCTTCCAAAGGAACAGAGGAGACCACAGAGAATGGCTGAGGGTTACTTTGCACCTTGGTGATTTCCCAGTTTTGGTCAGTGATAATAGAGTGTTCACCTTGTGGCTCTAAGGCCACTGATTTTTTAGATAAAGAATCATCATTTTGACCAAAAGCATTTGCAATTCTAAGTTTTTTATGATTAGGAATTAATAGAGATTTTAATTTTATGGAGAAGACATCATCTATCTCAGGCATGGCAGAGTCACCATTTTTATTGCTTTCCTTAGAGTCAAAGGCAGGGGCATTAGGTGAAATGGTGGTAACATATGTTGGTATATTGGTGGCACTAACAAGATTAAAAGAAGCTACTGAGGCATTTTTGATTATACCTTTAGTGACTTCACCAACAAAGGAGATATTCTTAGCTTGGGAGGCAATATCCTGAGCCAAGAGGTGCATGTGATCCTGTGAAGGAATCACTTTAGCTAAGTCCAGTTTATTTTCATTGACTTTTGATTTTTCTGCTTTGATGGTATCTGCCAACTCTGGGGCATTTGTATTACCAGCATTGGATGAAATGCCTTTCCTATAGGGATGACCTTGACTCTTTATGGGGATAGTGATCTCAGCATGATCAGTGGGCACAGTGCCAAATGTGTTCCCTTCCATGGTAACAATTGTTTCTGTGTATGGTAAAAATAAATACTTGATTGTTTTACTTCCCAAATCAGTAATTTCAGGAAGAATGATGATGGCATCATCTTCACTTAGAGTTTCCTCTCCTACAGATGATCTTTCTAGAAACTCAGAGGGAAAAGTCTCAGTAGCATCCATTAGGGAGGGTGCCATGGTTTTCAGATGTTGAGTGTTGAAGTTTTTGGTATAATCTTTGAAAGAAGTGGCAACAATATCAGAGTCAAGATTTTCTTCTTTGAGAATAATAGCTTGATATTTTTCTTTAGTTTCAAACTCAGGGTGAGTTATTCTATACAGAAGACTCTTTGAAGCCCCACCATTAGGGGAGGTTGAATGAGATACAAGTCC
>RCUC01076797.1:0-30144 GCA_003697995.1 Taxidea taxus jeffersonii
CAGCCGAGTGCCCCTGCATCACTCAGTTTTTGTGTTTAGGGCACTATACTAGCTAATGCTATTTTTAGAAGGTAATGGCTGACATTTCTGGAGCACTCACTGTGTACCCAGCCCCACATTTTACATGGATTGTTTTCCGTAATCCTTGTAAACCTCTCCATGAGGAAAGGCAGCACCCCCACTGTACAGACAGGAAAACTGAGGTTCTTAGACAGCTTCAGTCATTTGTCCAGGGTAGCCCAGACTGTGAGCAGTGGAGCTGGAGTTTGGCATATGGCTGCCTCCAGAGCCCCCTCCCAATACCACCACGTCACACCAGGGGAGGGAGTATGGGCCCACCTAGACCATGGAGTCTTTGCTCTGCACCTGGAGTGACAGCCATCAGATCAGGCCCCATGTGAGCCCGTGAGCCCAGGGGGTGAGACGAGAAGGGGGCAGACCAGCACCACCTGTGCACTGAGTCTTGGGGGCTCGTCTCCTGAGCTATAAGGACTTACATGGTGCTGGAGGCAAGGTTCGTGTCCTCGTGCTTGATCTTCCCATCCAGGGCGATGCCCCGTCTTTCCCGGTTGTTGGCCAGCAAGGGCACCAGCGTCAGTGTCGTGGTCAGAGTGCTGTTTGGTGGCACTTTTTCTCTGTAGGAGGAAACGCACAGTGGATATTTGGCTAACAGTTCTTAGGGCTATAAAGCCACCATCAGTCCCATGAGACACTATCTGCCATCAAGCATTTTCCAGGATCCAAGTTCCCTGTGACTCATGGGGAAGATAGCTCAGGTTATTAGTGCACTTGCCTTACGAGAAATACTAGTGGCATCTCAAATCGGGCTGGCAACAAGTCCCTCATTCTCCTCTGAGTCACTGAGTTTCTAGAGTATTCTGTGGGGTTAAATGAGACTAACAGGAGGGTCAGGGATCACAGCAGTCTCCTCCTGCCACCATGCAGTGGGCTGCAGGCTGTCCGGCCAGTGCCAGCAAGAAGCCACAGCTGGAAATCGCCTGTCACTGAGAGCTGTCGCTTGGCAGGAACAAAACTGGACTGGTTTTGTTCAAAGCACACGTGCTCTCTCTCCTGGTTCTTCCCTGTCACTGGATCACTGGTCAGGTGGTGTGTGTCTCAGCCTCAGACAGACACAGGGAACCTGTGCCAAACTGTGGGTCTGCAAGTTGGGAATGGAGCTGGGGACACAGCAGAGAGGTTTTGCCAGGTCTGGAGCATCCCTGACTCCTAGAGGCCACAGAGGTGGCCCTGCTGGTCACCGGCAGGCTCGCACCACAACTGCACCCAGAGCTGTCCACACGGCCACAGGGCCTGGCCAGCCAGCTGCCTGTGTTGACACTCCTGGCACAGCCTCCCTCCTCAAACCCAGCCAGGAGAAGGCAGGGAGTGGCTCTGAAAACACTGCCCAGGAATCAGCCCAAGGTTCCTGGGAGCCCCGGGGTCCAGGGACAATGACTTGGGCTCTGCAGCTTTCAGAGTGGCTTCTAGTCTGAGATCTGCAAGCACAATCTAGCTCAGCTTTCAGGCTCCCTGCCTCCCATTCTTGGTCGCCAGTGTCCTGGGAATCCTTTGGTCCAAAATGCACTGAATTGCTGAAAAGAAGTCCAGATAATGGCATATGCCCCATGATGAAAGGAGAAAATGGTCCCTGGCTGAGTTTTCCCCTCAGATAGCCCCCCACCAGCAGCACCAAGGGAGCAGCCGAGGAGCTACGGCTCTTTCCTGCCTCCCTCCCTTCTGGACCTATATTTAAACTCGGGTCCAGATCTGCTTTGAGTAATAGTTTATTCTAAAATTGTCTTTTAAAGTTTACGTCATGTTCTCTTGCTGAATCAGGTTGTCTTTGCTCACAGGCCCCCTGCTTGTAGCTCTGGTGATATTTTTTGCATACAAAAAAACATCAGACACATCAGTGAGACAAAGAGGGAAAGACCTGCCTGAGTGACCCTCTTGGGGAGGCGTCACCCCCAGTAACCTATGTATGAATGAAGATCAAGGAGCAGGACTGGGCAGGTCTCTCTCTATTCCTCGGCTTTTGATTTTAATGAAGGGAGAGAAATGGTTCCTGACGTGGGGCTCAGAAGTGACATATCACTGGAATCCGGCTGTCACTGGTACCACGTTTTCAAATCAAAAGACAGAGAACCCTTGCCTGGGCTGCCAGACGATTGGATTGTCTGCTCCGGGGCCAGAAATCATATCAGATTCCTCTGGACTTACTCCAAGGAGCAAGAGAAAGTTCAGCTGTTCCCACTGTGACATTCCAATCTTTATTTCTCTCCTTTCCATTATCCCTTGTGAGGGAGATCTCTTAGAACTCTTGTGAATGAGAACAGAACTGACTTGTTAACTTTCTTTGCAGCCCTTGAAGTGAGAAAAGGGGAAGGAAGGGAAGCATCCTACTTCCCTTCTAGGGTGAGCAAAAGGGGAACTTGACAAGGAAGCCTGAGCCGCCCAGAAAATAGAAACCCAAGAAGCTACTCACTGTGTTTCCTCCTGGGCCACTGGCTTGGTGTAATAATCACTCGAGTAGAGAACCACGTTGGCTACTTGCTCCACTGCAAAGGGAGGACAGGGGTGGGTGATTCAATGTGGGGTCTTCCAAGCACGTGCATAGCACCAGCCGGGGATGTGGTGGGTCTTCCCGCTCAGTTGCTGGAGTGTACTTCTCAGGCTGGGCTTTAAGGCTAGGGTTTCTGAGTTCTGTCCCCAGGCCACAGCTGTTTGCCAATAATCTGCTCCGTGGCAGCTGGGCCCCATGAGCCAGCCTCCCTAAAACGGCACCTTCTAGAAGACTCCTCCCCACTGAGCCCACACCCCTTCCAACACTATCTTATTTAATGAGAACCTTCTTCCAGTTGCCCGAGCTTGAAACCATCTACCTGCAACACAGACTTGACTTGTGTATGTGGGTAGGAAAGTGAGCTCTGGAGCCAGACTCCTTGGGCTCAAATCCCAGCTTAGCTGTTAGCCGTGGTGTGTCATTTAACTCCTCTGTGCCTCACTTTCCCCATCAGCAAGATGGGGGTGACACTTGCATCTAACTTACATGGTTGTTGTGATGATAAAAAAAATAAATTTTTATTCTCTATTCAAATCAAGTCTGAGGATTAGAATAATTTGTGTGACACACTCAGCACAATGCCCAGCCTATAGAAAGCTACTAATGTCTTGCTTCGGACATTTCAACAGCTTCTCTCAAAAAATGAATGGTCTTGATGTGAGAACTCATAAAACTTTGAGAAATAATTTAAAACCAAAGTGTCCAATGATACTTTCTCAACCCTGCTACTTCTGGAATACTGTATTACACACTACATACAACACGCTAAATAATACCAGGTCATACGAAGGCGGAATGCAGATGAACTCGACCAACATAAGACAACATAAGATGAACTCGACCATACACATTCATATGAGCACGAGGAAAACACTATAATAATTCCTTAGTACGCATGCACCAAAACTCCTGAATCTTATCTATGATGCACATACACAAGGAAAGAGGAAAGTGGTGTGTGACCCAAGTGACCAACCATCTTGATCTACCTGGAGGTAGCCCATTCTACCACTGGAAATCCTTGGAATTGGAAATCCCAATCTAACATTGGAAATTGGTCAAGGGGTACGCGGCTGGCTCAGGCAGAAGAGCATGCAATTCTTGATCTTGAAATAAAACTTTAAAAAAATGAAAAGAAAAAGAAAATCCTGATCAAGCCAGGACTGTTGGTCACCCTACACACACTATGAGTCTCACTTTGTCTTAGTCATTGAGTGTTGTTTGAGTTAGTGGTGAACTGAGAGGGCACCCTCCCTGGTCATTCTGTCATGTCTTTTTTATGTAGCCCCTAGAAGACCATGATATCCAACCATCCCCTGTACTTTGATGCCCTCTAAGCTGAAGAAAGGGGTAGGAGAGTAGGCAGGTTGTGCCTCGCGTGTAGTATCAGGCAGGACTTGGCCCTCATGCTGTAGTAGGGCTTCACCATTTACAAAAGCACTTCCAGGCTCCAGTCCCTGGAGCCTCACACAATGCAGGATGGTAGACCAAGAACAGTGCCGTGGATGTTAGCTGGGATTCAGAGAGGACGCACATGGCGTGAGCCCACAAATTAGGCCCACTGTTCTCAGTCCAGTGCTTTCCCCACTGTACTGTGCTGCCTCTGTCCACAAAACTTAATTCTGATCCGAGAAAGAAAACTCCTCCCATGGCTTCCCCCGGGATCTGTCGATGGGCTCCCCCAGGAGGGCATGGCATGGAGTGATCGGCATGGAGTGATCAAGGATTGCCTGTCAGGGATGTTGTTTCAGGAAAAAAGACAGCCCTAAGCTAGACACGATGTGGCATGAGGTGACCTCTGAGGGTCTTTCCTCCTGTAAGTTCCTGCTGTCCATGACAACAGAGGTAAACAGGCAGTTTCAAAGACCCAGGAGGGGGGTCTTATCTGCCCAGAGGAGAGACCCTGGGGAAATACAACCAGATGGAGAGACTCTAGAAGACTCTGCCTTCCCGTTTTTGAGAAGTTCCTACCTAATGCTTTAATCTTCTTCACTGTCTTCTCTGTGTTATTGGTCACGGTAATCGTCACCGAAATGGGCTCCCCATGGAAATAGATCTGAAACAGTTAGCAGTTAAATCAGAAAAGAGGAACAGAGCATCATGGTATCTTGAATCTCATGGTTTTCGAGGCTTATCTCCATCCTTTAACCAGAATCAAAGTGGCTGAATTCCCACACTTTCAAGGAAGATAAAGGGATAGCAACAGGGTTCCTTTAGAACACGGAACATGATCTGCCTCGTCTGGGGCGCACTGAGGAGAATGGCAGTGACCAGAGTGGAGTGGAGCAAGGGTGCTCTGGCCTGGAATGCCCAATCCTGAGGGTCATGGCAGCGGTGGCCATGGGGGGTCCTGCGTGGAGGCACAAGGCCACTTGGAGCAGAATGAGTGCCAGGAAGGGGAGTCAGTGGGGAGCTCAGGGACAGGGCTCTCCTCAGCAGTGACTTCCTCATGATCCAGGACCAGGTGGGCGCACCCTTGCACATGTGTTCACAAACGGGGCTTTAACCATGCCTAGACACAAGACAGCATGCTAACACACCCGAGGCCTGCTCCCAGGTAGGGCCCAGTGCTGGTCACGGCTCACCTCTTTGCTGAGGGAGACAGCCAGGTGCAAGGGCTTGTCGGACATGAAGAACTGCCAGGAGGACTCAGCTTGGGGCTGGGGACCCATCTTCGCTGGCGCGTGCTGTACTTTCCGAATCAGTAAACGCACGGAGCTCCTGTGGATGACAAGTGCAGACAGTTCTGGGCTTCTGCCGGGTCTCCTCAGAGGGCGTCCAGGCCTCTGTCCCGGCCTCACACTGTGAGGCTTCAGGAATGCTTCCATGGGATGATGGCGTGGGCTCGAGGTCACTGTCCCCCCTTGGTCCCCTGGGCACAGCCCAGGGCAGGGAGGTACGCCTCACGTACGTGACATGTTTCCACGCACCCCACAAATGTGACTTGTTACTACAACTGCTATTTATTAGAGCAAGGCTCCACGGTGCGTGTGTTGAGTGTGAGGAAGAGTGTTGAGGGCACGAGAGAAAACCTTGTTCAGGTTCAAGGGGGAAAGTGAATGCTGGGGCCTGCAAGGGTGGGGGGGGTGTCACTGCCTGACGGGCAAAGAGCCTCTGTCTGGGGTGGCAAAATGTTCTGGGTGGGGACAGTTTGGGGTGCAGAGAGTGCACAGGGTAGTAAGTATGGTCCCACGACACAGGGGAAGTACTTAAGGCCTCCAAAGTGCACACTCAGAAATGGTTCCAATGGTAAACTTCATGTGGTGTATATTTATCACAGTGGAAGAATGACCAAGAAGAAGAAAACTGAAGAGAGAGGGAATCCAGAGGCTGCTAGAGGCTTCTGTGAACCTTGAGGTTGCCAACCCCTCTGCCATTTTCCTTTTTTCCCCCAGATGATGAGCCGCTGACCCTGCCCCATGTGTAGACACCCTGACTGCCTGGGTCGGGCAGGCCCCATCTCCCTGGCCATGCAGCTCTGTTGGGGGAGCTGAAGTGAGAGGCTGCTTCCTACCCCAGCTCCTTGACCCCCACCCTGGGCGCTGCCCCTTGACCCACGGCTACACTCTTACTTCTTGGGCACTTTGTCCTCTTCATCCTCTGCGCTGTCTCTGGCAAATGCTTTGACCTCAAAGTCGACCCCACAGCACTGCAGAGGGCAAGATAAGAGACAAGGCTTTAGTTCATGCCTCCCTTCCCAGCAGCTGGGGTCACGTCCCACCGGGAAGTTATGTGGCACTCTGTCTTTTTGTCTTAGTCATGTCCTTTGGAGGGCTACCCCATGATGGCTAGATTTGCCACGTGAGGAAAGAACAGAAGGAAAGAACGGCGTCAGGACAGGGAGCGCGCTGTGGCCCCGAGCTCCCAGGGAGATCATGTATGGTGTCCAGCCCTCCCCGCCCATTTAATTGTCCCTCTTTGTGTGACCCCACAAGCATGGCACTGAGATCACACCGTAGACACAGGTGTTCACAAGGCTGGCAGGGGATCCAACCCTGGAGGGCCAGTTGGCCACACCCAGGTGTGGCTCGGGTGGAACTGGTGCCTGGTGCTGGCGGCTCTTCCAGCTTCTGCAAAGAAGCTGGAAAAGAAAAAAAAAAAATGAAAAAAAAAAAAAAAAAAAAAGAAGCTGGAAATGGAATTGGGGGCAAAGTCTTCTGATTTTTAAACTGACTCAATAGCAATATGTTGTGTGGGCAGAACAAATGCCTCTGCCCCGTGGGGCTCCTCCCCAGCCTGCTCATCTCTGCACATCACTGCACGCTGGGCGGGCATGGGGGTGGCACTGCGCTCACCAGCCGCCCCAAGGGAAGTACAGTCGGCTGGCTGAAGGACATGAAGTCGGTTGTGTTGACGGTAGCATATGAGCCACAGCCTCATTGGTTCTACAGCCGTGGAATCATGACAATTCTGAGATCTAGTTTAAAAATACACCAGCACAAGGGGTGCCTGGATGACTCCTCCTGGTGCACACTCAGCCCCTTTGCTTCTCTCCCCCCATGGGAGCTTGTGCTTGGCCCACCCAACCCTTCTCTGCGCAGTGGCCAGGGTGCCCTTGGGAAGCCCAAGTCAGCACCTACTGCTCGGAGCCCACTAGTGGCTCCCGGCTCACTGAGAAATGGCCACAGGGTCCACACCTCCCCATGCCTCTGACCTACTCTCCCCATTTTGCCCTGCTCCTCCACCCCGGCACACCAGGCAGCATGCCCCTCTCTCCGGAAGGGATAGTGTGCCTTCTCCTTTACCCTCCTGGGGAGGTCTTCTTTACACGTCCTGAACAACTACGCCCCCAGACTCCACCTTTGCCTCTCACTAGTCTCTTGTTCTCCAGAGTGCCTACTGTCCTTGGATGGGCCCCGTAGACACCTGTTATTTCATTTTTGCTGGATTTTCCCCAGGAACCTGAGGGGCCCACGAGGGGCGGGACTGATTAGTGTTCGGTCCACAGGCTCCATCCAGGCTAAAGGCTGCTAAAGATTAAGATTCATAGCAATGTCTCTCTGCTTTTGTGCATGTTTGAAATTGTCCAGAACAAAAGGCGATTTTTAAAAAAGTAATTTGAAGGAATGGACAAGTCCATGGCCTTTCTTTCGGAACTAACCTTCCCTACGTCTTGCGGAGCTGGCTGCAACATCACCGAACAGGGTAAGTAATCAGGAAACTGCGGGAAGAAACAAACCAGTTCGATCAGAGGTAGTCACTCCACGTGTAATATGCACTCGATGTACAAAACTGGGAAAAGGAAGGAGGAGCAAACAAAACAACAACAACAAAAACCCACAAAATGCAATGTTCACCCATATTGCCAAGACCCGGAATGACATCATGAACTCAAACTTCCGAGTGTCCCGGGGGATCCCTCACACACGAATATGCACGTACATGTGTGTGTGTTACAGAGGTGAGACCCAGTGAGGCACGCGTCCTGTCATCTCCTTTGCTCCCATCCCTGCCCTCACCCTCCTCAGAGTGCATTGTGACCACTTTGCTGTGCCATGAGTTGCGCCATTCTTTCGGGCTTTGGTAACACCACATTTAATTTGGCCAGCCCCCTTGGTCGGCTGATGCTTCAGTCACTGAAACTTTGCTTTTCTGCAAAGGCAGAATGGCAAGGGTGCCATAAACCTTCTTCATCCACCTCGGCAGTTTTGTCCAATTGAGTTCACAGGCTATGCTGCTAGGAAGGGACCCATAGGTCAAAATCACATTTTTAGGGGTGCCTGGGTGGGTCAGTGTGTTAAAGCCTCTGCCTTTGGCTTAGGTCATGGTCCCAGGGTCCCGGGATCAAGCCCCATATTGGGCTCTCCGCTCAGCGGAGAGCCTGCTTCCTCCTCTCTCTCTGACTGCCTGTCTGCCTACTTGTGATCTGTCTGTCAAATAAATAAATAAATCTTTTTAAAAAATCACATTTTTAAGATTTTTGAGATGTATTGGCATGTGAGCTCTCCAAGGTGATGTGCCTTCAAACTCCCAGTACCAGACCACGAGAACACGCAGGACCACAAAACTGTTTTTTTAAGTGATTAAAAATAAAAAGTTGTAGAGTATGCACAACGTGAGACTTGGGTTTTCAGTGCACCGTTTAGTGGTGTGACATCCATCCACGCTGTCCTGCAATATTCCCAGCATCCACCCCCGGGAGGTTTTCACCTTCCCGCACTGAAGCTCCATCCCTGGTCAGTGCTAACCCCACACACCACTCTACGCTCCGTGTCTATGAATCTCACTGCTCCAGGTTTCCCATGTAATTGGCATCAGACACTTGTGTGTTCTTGTGTGTCTGGCTTCTGTCACTCAGTCTAATACCGTTGGGGTTCATTCGTGTTGCCGCGTATTCAGAATTTCCTTCCCTTTGAAGGCTGAGCCGTAGAACTTTGGAGAAATGTATAAACTTAAGATACATGAACATGCTAATAAAGAAGGTAGTGGCAGCTTTCCCGAGACTGAGTTCAAGCCCAAGCCTTTTGGAGGCACCGCGGGTTGCCAGGACTCCCCCAGAGAGAGATGGGGCTGTTTATCTAAAGACCCAAGGCCCAGCAGTCAAGGCAAAGGACGACTTCTGACTTGAGTATGCTCTCCCGTCCGTCCTGCAGGGAGCTCTTTCGTGTTTCAAGCTCCTCCAGGGCAACCGAGGGCCACTTCTTTCTTTTTATAGCCAAGCAAGTGAAGGAATAACCACCCATATAATTAGGTAGTCGGATGAAGGGAAATATTTAAACTGTAGGTTGAAGTGGTGCCTTCAGAGGCTGAGAGGTTATTTTCAAGGGCTTAAAAAAAGACAATCACAGCCCGTGCAATCTAGAATTTCCTCCAAGGAGGCAATTTGAAGGCCCACAAATGTGAAGTCATTGCTCCATCCCCTCTCCTTCCCCCCTGGTCACACTGCAAGGTGCTGTGGGTAAAGGAACCAGGTCAGGGACCTGGAGGGGAAGAAGAGTCACCCACCTTGAGCAGGAAGGGGTATGTGTTGCCCCCCAGCTTCTTCATCAGGCTCTCCTGCAGTTTTGTGGGGGCAGGGGCTGCCTCCACGGGCGGGAACACCTGGGCCTGAGAGAAGTACAGGTCCCTGCGGAAGCTCAGGCCGATCACATCGATGTCCTCCTGGCCGTAGCGGAAGGCGCAGGTCAGAGACACATACACTGGAAGGGAGACGAGAGGAAGGTGGGCTTGTCCCACTGGCATGGTGCCCCTCCGCCTGCCCCTCCCCAGCGCCCGCCCACCTGGAGCCTCTGGAGGGTAGGGGTTTTGAGAACAATACCACTCAGCCACCCAGATGCCTGCACACTTCTGGAGATCCAGCACCTTCCCTGCGGCTTGTGCTGCTTACTCTAAAAGCATATGTGAGTCAGAGGACGGGGAGGCACCTTCCATGAACCACATATTTTGCCTACAGTCTCCCCTGTGTCCTCCATCCTACCACCCCTTCTCTCTACCCACCAGCCTGGGGACCTCAGGAGGCTTTAACAGAGAGTGAAGGTGGTAAACAGAGGGAAAGAGTGCTAGGGAGCAAGATAGACCCGTGCTGGAGAGGGGTCGGCCAGAGCTTCGGGACAGGGGCTCGTGGACCAGGAGGAGAGAAGCCACCAGATCCCAGAAACACTTCTTTCACCTTGCTCAGAAACTTATCAAGCATTCTTCAAGTCAACACCTCTGAAAGTTCAGTTTGATTAAACAGACATAATCCATGCCTGCGGCAGACTGCAACGATTATAGGAAACTACAGGTTTGGGGTGTGGACTATTTACAACAGTCTGTAATGGGATAAATCAAAGTGCACAACATGCATTCTTTTTGAACAGAAGGCATATAAGAAGTACTTGGAAGTCCTCATTTGTGGATTTTGTCTGTGTCTTCACCAAAAGCTCAGAAGAGCCACTGATCACTTGCCTGCCCCTCAACCAATGTTTGTGAGAAGAAGGTACCCAGAGATGACCTGGCTTTATGCCTCCCTCACTGTACCCTGCTTTCCCACAGAGCAGCTGCCCTTCTCTGGCCAAGGGCGTGGGCTTACAGGGGTCAGACCAGGCTCCTCCAGGTGCCCAAGAGAAGCAGGATGCCCAGGAGGAAGTCGGAGTCAGTAGAAGAGGTGATTTTCAGCCCCATTTCTGCCATGCCCCTTCAGAGCTGCCACATCCATGGGTGGGACATCCACGGACACATCCAGGGGTGGGAATAATTCCTGGTGGTTGCCAGTAGCAACCACTCAAAAGGCATAGTTAGAATGGAACTGAGTCAGTGACATTAACATAAGAATAACTCAGGTCTGCCCTAATTCAGTTTCTACAACTATTATTAGTACCAAACTCCTTGCCCCATACATCACAGCTGCCAGAGATCTGCAAGGATGCTGTGGTACTTTGCCTCAGAACCACCAGAGTAACCATTTAAAAAAAAAAAAAGAAAAGAAAAGAAACGTCCAGCAGGCTCAATTTCCCCCTTTGGGGATAAACCCACCAATGAGCCCTCCTGAGTTTTGCTGCTGGCCAGGGCACACACACAGCTGGTGAAGGCCACGGACCTGCCTTCTACGCTCTGGCCACTATTTATTTACCCTGCTGCCCAGGACAAGTGTCTCCCTTGGGTCTTAACTTTCATCTGAGAAATGGGGACAATGAGCTCCAATGTGAACAGGACAGTGTTCTGAAGATTTTAATGAGGGAGTGTGGGTAACAGCGCCTGGCAGTGACGGATGTGTGAGAGGGCACCAGCTGCTTCCCGGCCCCTACTCCCTAGAGTCCCGACCAGATCTGCTCCTGGGAGGACAAGAAACCCGGCTCACCTTTCTTTCCCTTCACAAGCTCGGGATCCACCAACACCACACCATCTAAACCAAAAGGGAGAGAGCAATGAGGGCGGAGAAGACGAAAGAGACCAGAGGACTTCTTTATATATTTATCTATGGTTTTTGTTTTGTTTTGTTTTTAAGGAGGTTCCAGGGGCACCTGGGTGGCTCAGTGGGTTAAAGCCTCTGCCTTCAGCTCAGGTCATGATCCCAGGGTCCTGGGATCGAGCCCCATATCAGGCTCCCTTGGGAGCCTGCTTCCTCCCCTCTCTCTGCCTGCCTCTCTGCCTACTTGTGATCTCTGTCAAATTAAAAAACAAACAAAAAAAACCTTAAGAAGATTCCACACCCAGTGTGGACCCGGAAGCAGGCTGGAACTCATGACCCCGAGATCAAGAACTGAGCTGAGATCAAGAGTCAAGATCCTTAACCGACTGAACCACCCAGGTGCCCCTCTCTGTAGTTTTTAATTGCACAAGTAATCCATGTTCATTACAGGAAAATTAGACAGGGAAGGTAAGCAAAGAATAAAACAAAGTCACCCAAATATCCACCACTCAGAGATCCCCATTGTCAAGATACTGGTGCAGAATTTTTTTACTAGATGTATATGCACTGATAAGGATGTTTTACTAAAAAAATGAGATCCCAATATACCTACAGTTCAGTTAACTGCTTTTCTCATACAACTATAAATTGCGAACACCTATTCTTACACAAAGACACACATAATACATACTCATCACTTTAATGGCCACACATGGCTCCACTGAATGGACATACTATAAGTTATTTAATTAACCCCTCTAATTAGGGCATTTATTTCCAGTTTCCCTCATTATCATGAACAGGGTGATGAACATCCTTACAGATACACTTTTGTATCCATCGACAGTAGAACTGGATTTGGCTTTTGATGACATACTGCCAGATGACCTTCCAGAAAGTACTCTGCCGAGGGACATTCTCACCCTCAAGTGCCTAGAAATGCTAGGTTTTTTTACACTTTCTCTTTATTAAGATAGCTATTGTAGTTGAAATCATTACAGATTCACAGGAAGTTGCAAAGATAGTACAGAGAAGTCCCTGTGCATCTTTCATTCAGTTTCTCCCAGTGGTTACATCTTAGATAACTGTAGTACAATATCAAAACCAGGAAGCTGGCTGACACGGGGTACATTGTATGTGCAGGTCCAGGTCATTTTATCTCATGTGGCGGTTGACGGTTCCCTCACCAGAGAGCTCTCTCTCTCTCTGGTCATGCCCTCCCTCCACGCCTCGTCCTTGCAACTACTGATCAGTTTACCATTGCCATTATTTCGTCATCCCTAGATTATCATCTAAGTGAAATCGTACAGCATCGTGGCCTTTTGAGATCAGCTCTTCCCACTTGGCATAATGAAGGGTCTTGAGAGCCATATGCTGTTGTGTGTTATCAGTGGCTCGTTCTTTTTTATTTCCGAGTTAGACTTCATGGTATAGATGTACCACTGCCCGTTTCAACTGATTCACCTATTAAGAGACGTTTGGGTTCCTTCCAGTTTGGAGTGATCACAAATAAAGCTGTCATAAACAATTGCACACAGGATTTTGAGTAGATGTGAGTTTTCCCAGGATGAGTGCCTGGGAATGCAACTGCTGGGTCAGATGGGAAGTGTGTATTTGATTTTTAAAGGAATTGCCAAACTCTGCCAGAGCACGTGTTCCCTTTTACATTCCTGCCAGCAATGTATGAATGATCCAGTTTCTCAACATCCTCACCACCTTTTGGTGTTGTCACTATTTTTCATTTTAGCCATTCTGACAGGGGTATAATGAAATTCCAGTCCATTGTGGTTTAATTTGCATTTCCCTAATGACCAATGATGTTGACCATTTTTCCATGGGCTTCTTTGCCATCCATATATCTTCCATATATCTTCTTCAATGAACTGCTTTTTTGCATTTATGGTGCATTTTCTAATTGGATTTTATTTTCTTATTGCTGAATTTCTTTGTATATCCTAGAAATGAGTCCTTTGTCTCCCCCACACCCGGAAATTGTTTCCAATCAGCCAGTGGCTGCCTCACTGTTGTTTTAATTTGCATTTCTTTGATTAGATTATCAGCAAAGCCCATTTGAAAAAATACAAAAGGAACTGTTGTCTGATGGCTTTGAGGAAAACCAGCATTAAAACTTAAATCTTACTCCAAACTCAACTTACCCACAGGTTCTACTTGGTCAATATGGTCTATATAGTCTCTCTTCCCCAGGTAGATGGTCACCTGTAGGAAAAACAGATGCAGATTCTAAGTGGTCAGAGAACACTGGCACATTCGTGTTAAAAATCAGCAACAGCCAAAAAAAAAAAAAAAAAAACCCAAATCCCCAAACCTGGCAACAACTGACACATTTTGATTACTCTTTTTTTTTAAATTTTATTTATTTATTTGACAGGGAGAGAGAGAGAGAGAGACAGCAAGAGAAGGAACACAAGCAGGGGGAGTGGGAGAAGGAGAAGCCCACTGCAGGGCTCGATCCCAGGACCCTGGGATCATGACCTGATTAACGACTCGGCAATGCAGGCACCCCACATCTTGATTAGTCTTGAGAAGACTTCCTGCTTGGCTCTGCCACTTGCCCATTCCCTCCTCTCTCTCTGCTTGGCTGTGGGCAGACTATGGATTACAGGCAAGATGGACTCTCTCTTTGGTCCCATAAATTTGCTCCAAGGAAGTCTTCCCACCCCTTTGAACGGTTCCTGTTCTCCCACCTTTTCCCACCAAGCACAGGTCTGACATTAGCCAGGTGACCTTGTCGAATTCACTAGTAATATTTCAGTGGAAAGTTATACGTATGCAAATGAGGCTCATTCCAACGTTTAAGCCTCTTATTTCGGCTGTGAATAAAAGATTTCCCCTCCTCATTAGAAGAATATCTGAATTGAGCATAGAGGCAGGAGCTCCAGAGTCCCTGAAATCCTACCAGGTGAGCTGCTGGACAGGTACACCTAAACCCATGCTCTGAGCAGGAGGGGCAGGGAGTGTTGGGGACAAAGACCGCTGTTTCCATCCTCTTCCTGTCTGCTGCGTGTTCTTTGCAGTGAAGGTCTCTACCAGTCCTCTTTGTGGAAGGGCATGGGTCGCATTCACCATCACTCACTGCTCTAAGCCACAGGACTATGAGTGCCTTGATGGTGGGAATTCTTTCATCTTTTGGTCATCAAATTTCTATAACAGTACCTGGTGCACCACAGGATTCTAATCCACATTTGCTAAGGGCACCAATGAGTGAGTCCGTGCACTCTGCCTAGCCCCCTTCTTCCCTAAGCCTCTTAAATTTGTATTCTTATGTCCGTGAACTCCCAGAATCATTTCTGTTGGCATTCAATCATCTCCTATTTCCACCCCCTTGTATCAGACATCCTGGAGTGAATCCCTATACCTTCACTTTGTAGGACTGATGTTGAAGCACCCCATGGACTTCCTAGACAGGTGGCTGGGAAGGAGGTAGGTGTTGGATGGTGTGAGGATGTTTTCTGGACAAAACCAAAAAATTAGTGTATACAAAGCCCAGAATGCCTCTGGAACAAATGGCTTCATCTGCAGGTGAATGGCCACCAAATGGGAATGCAGGCTGACGCCAGAAAGGGTCTTACAGGCCCAACCTTAAAGACTCTAGGAAGATATTAAAGCATTTTTTAAAGATTTTATTTATTTATGAGAGAAAGAGCACAGGGGAGGGTCAGAGGGAGAGGGAGAAGCAGGCTCCAAGCTGAGCTGGGAGTCCGACAAAAGGATCAATCCCAGGACCCCAGGATCATGACTTGAGCCGAAGGCAGATGCTTAACCGACAGAGTCCCCCAGGTACCCCCGATGTTGAAGCATTTTGAGCAGCATGAAAGGACTGCAGCTAAACAGGGTATTTATCACATCCCAGGTGCCAAGCTCAGCACCGACTACGTTATTTCACTGAATCCCCACAACTACTCTGTGAGATAGGAATTAGCCCCATTTTATGGAGGAGATGACGGCAGCAAAGTGGAGAATGAATGGACAAGGAGAAAGCCAGTTAGGCATTTGACTGAGGTTGGGAGTAGGGAAGACTGAAGGTAGGTGGAGAGAGTGTGTTTTCTTTTTCTCAAGCTTTAGCTGTGGAGGAAGAGGAACTGGAAAGGCAATAGGGTTAAAGGGAGTTTGTTGGTTGCTGTCTTTAAGATGCATGAGGTCCGTATTTGTTTGCATGCTCAGGCGAAGAACTGGGAGGGAGGGAGGGGCTGATGGTGGAGGACGCTAGGGAGGAGATGGCCCCTGAGACACAGGTGTAAATAGCATGAACCTCAGGAGGGAGCAAAGGCATGTCTTCTGCTGCAATTGGAAGGGGAGGGAAGGCAAGGGGCAGGAGCAAGAAGAGAAGTGGGGCTGAACAATGTGGGACTGTGGCCCACCGGCTGCTTGTTCAACTAGCAAACCAAGCGCCCTTCTTCCTGGATACAAGTTGCCAATTATGTTGATGGTTTTACCATTCCCCATGGGGTCCCATGCTAAGAGGAGGCCAGCCCTGGAGGATGGTTCTTGATGGGCCTGATCCAATTATGATCATCCAATTCCTTTGGCTCAGGACTGGTTTAGGGTGGGCATGAGACCCATTTTTGATCAATGAGATATGAGAGAAGACTGCTGGAGGGCTGCTGGGAAAATATTTTCCCACTCTGAAGGAGAGATACTGGGAAGCAAGAGCCTCTTCCTTCTTCGGGAAGGAAGTGAGGGTGCCGCCTAAAGCTAGGCAGCCATCTGCCACCAGCTGGAGGATGAAGATCACAGAAGAGGGCAGAGTGGAGAGAATCACCGAGAAATGGGCCCAGGGCTCCTGGTGCACCATGCCTAGAGCCATTGGAATAGTCCTAATGTGAGACATTAACAGAAGGATTCCCCCCCATATACAACAATTCTAAATTTCTTGGTTCAAAGGTTGTGTATAGATATGAGGGGAGAAGAAAAGTGGGGAAATGAAAGGGCCCGGCAGGAGTGGTTTCTCTCTTCTGCCAGAAGTCAAGACAAAGTGTGTTGGGAAGACACAAAGTTGGGAGAGAGTTTGGGGAATGGTTGAGGGGGTCCTCAAATCATTACCCCAAGGTGGAGTTCCTCAGCTGGGAGCAGAAAGGGCAGAGAGTGCCTGGTGCAAACCTGTTTCTCTTGTGTTGCACTATGAGAATCAGAGAGTTTCCTCTGGGCCTTTGGCTTACCATTTGAGAAACCCAAAAGGAAAGGAGGTCCTCCAGGAAGCTCCCATCTTAATGTCAATGCCTTGCTAGAGAGAAAAAACACCTTCCCTTGACAATAGTCAGGCCTCCAGTCTCCTGTAAGTCTTCTTCAGCATCTGAAAATCCTTGCAGAAGTTCCCTTTGTCTTTACTTCCCCCAACTCCAAAGTGTATAAAGGTTTATAAAGCACAGAAAATAGAGCACATCTAGGCCATCTACTGTGCCCTGATGGAGCCAACCATGGTGTCATCTCTGCCAAGCACACAAGCTGCCCAGTATGGGTAGTCATGTTCCCTTACCCAGTGGCCCTGAGCCAAGTGATGACTGAGGGCATGGTGGCTGGGGTAGGCACACAGAAGACAGAGCTGCCTTGGTCCAGCACTGGGGCTTTCCCCCGGCAGGCAGCAAGATGACAAAAGACCAGATGAGTTACTATTGACAAAATAGTGTTTGAAATGTCAAGTCATTGGTTCAAGGGCAGCTAGGAAAAGAAGCAAAATTGGAAGTAAGGGGGTGGGGGCTGAGAGACGAGGAGAAAATTAAGGGTCTCAGGGTTAAGTTCTTTAGGAGACTGAAAAGAAGTTATATATGTTCAATTCATTCATTCAATTAAGTCTCATTGATCATTCATTGAAAATAGAGACAGAACACAGACACAGGGCTTCCCTCAACCTCTCAGGATTCTGGTGTTGATCTTGTCTATTTCTTTCTTTCTTTTTCTTTTTATTTTTTTCTAAAGTAATCTCTACACCCAACGTGGGGCTTGAACTCATGAGATCAGGAGCTGCATGCTCAGCCAGGCTCCCTGGGTCTATTCTCAAGAAAGCTCCTTTTAAAAAAAAAATTTTTTTTTTTTCCATCACGCCACTCACTTCTGTACCACTTACCGACTTGTCCCGGGAGACTTTCTTGAAAATCACGTGGTTTGGTGCAGACTTGCTGCCCTTCGCACTGGCTGCCATGGTCCCTGTCACCGGCAGCTGGCTTCTTCCACGTCAGGGTGTGCGTCTGGTGTCAGTGGCCTGCGGAGAGGTAAAACAATGCTGAGAGTATAGTCAAGAACATCCTGGGTACAAAACCTGCTCATGAGATGCTGCACGCCAAGGAAACATTTCCTTGTATCTGCTTAAATATGGTTGTTTGATGAAATAAGGCTTTTGTCTCGTGTGTATGACATGGGGTGGGGTGCTTTTTTCCAAACATGTGTTTTCTTTTTCTCCATAATCCTCAAACACTTCTTAGTAAACCTCAGCTGGAAGGTTTGCCTTCCTGACTAGCCTTTGGTATCAGCACACTTCACCAGGTTGGATTTAAAATTCTATCACGACGATGTCCCATGGTAATTAGGATAGGAGAGGTTCCCGAAAACCACAACAAAACCACTTATTTTGAAAATCTGTTAAATCCCCAGGAGTCCTGTCCTGTTCTCCCACCGCTCCCCAGTGTGACACACAGTGGAAAGGCCCTCTTAGCTGTCTGGACCTCAGCGCACCCTGAGTCTCATTAACAAGCAAAGTCCGTGAAACCACACGGGAAAGGTGAAAGTGAGGCAGACTGACCACAGGAAAACACCGGTGGTCCTGCCCCTTGCTCTTCCTGTGCCTGCCCTGGGGGTCTGAGAAGCTTTGGGCCAGGGGCCGTCATGTACCTTGTTCAGCCAGCCAGATGGGCCCAGGAGGCAAGGAGAGGAGCTCCGTCCCTCCGGGGAGAGAGGCCAGCCCCTGCTCTATGTAACCAGATGACCCTGCCGAAGCCCCTGGCTTGACGTGAGTGGGGGAATTTGTAGGGAACCTGGAGAGGGGGCCCACACCCGCGAATGTCTAGAAGGCAAATCCCATTTAAGGAGCAGAGTGGAAATGGGATTAGTGTTGAGACGGGTGAACTGGTGGTTTCAGCAGTTCTAGGCATTAGGCAAAGGCCTCTGGTCTCCCTCCAGAGGGGCTCACAGATGTAGGAGCTCCAGTGGGGAAGGCATGGTGGGAGGGACAAGAGCTAAAGAAAAGCTACTTTCTATCCTAACCCTCTTTGGGTTCTGAAAATAGACTGATTATCCCTTCACTCCCAGTATCACCAGGACAGGGGATTTTCAAGTTCTCAACAGACTTGATTAAACTCAGCAGGCCACTAATGCAACTTTGGGGGTGGGGATAGAAACAAAAAGGTCAAGGAGAAATGTCAAGCTCGAGATGAACCCTGGTCTTACAGAAGCCAACCCCATGTGGGAAACAAAGACCAGAGGAAATGTAGATAAAATTAACCGTCCTTATAAGGTGCAGCCCACTGACAGATACTTGAGGCGGGCAGGGTAGAACGGTCCTCCAGGAAGCTCCGATCTTAATGTCAATGCCTTGCTAGAGAGAAAAAACACCTTCGCTTGACAATAGCCAGGCCTCCAGTCTCCTGTAAGTCTTCTTCAGCATCTGAAAATCCTTGCAGAAGTTCCCTTTGTCAGGGGCACGTGTACCCGAATGTTTATAGCAGCAATGTCCACAATAGCCAAGTTATGGAAAGAACCTAAATGTCCATCAACAGATGAATGGATAAAGAAGATGGGGTATATATATATATACAATGGAATACTATGCAGCCATTAAAAGAAATGAAATCTTACCATTTGCAACGACATGGATGGAACTAGAGCGTATTATGCTTAGCGAAATAAGTCAACTGGAGAAAGACAACTATCACATGATCTCCCTGATATGAGGAAGTGGAGATGCAACGGGGGTGGGGGTTAAGGTGGTAGGAAAAGGAAAAATGAAACAAGATGGGAGCGGGAGGGAGACAAACCAAAAGAGACTCTTAATGTCATAAAACAAACTGAGGGAGGTGGGGGGGAGAGGGGTTAAAAGAGGGTGGGGGGGTTATATTATATGTTTAAATTAAAAAAAAGCTTAAATTAAAAAAAAAAAAAGTTCCCTTTGTCTTTACTTCCCCCAACCCCAAAGTGTATAATCAGTTGTTCCTTACAATCCCAGGCCGGCAGCTCTTTCTGCCCACGGGTCCTGTCCCCGTGCTTTAATAAAACCATCTTTTGGCACCAAAAGCGTCTCAAGAATTCTTTCCTGGCCATCGGCTCCAGACCCCAACAACACTAATCCAAAATCACATCCGAACTGGAGGCTCCTCTCCTCCACCCACGCCCTGTTGATTATGGAGACGAGTCTTGTCAGATCTGCCCCCTCCCTGCACCCTACCTCCCCAGTGTCTCTGGAATCTGATCACATCATCCCATCCCCAGCGCCTTCTCCTGCGTCCACAGCACCCCCTTTGCTTTCCTGGACCATAATGTTGCCTGCTGTCGGACCCCACCCATCTTCAGCCGCCAGGCCCTTCTCCACAGTGGAAGAGGGCCCTTCCCAGCTCTGATCTGTCCTCTCCACTTAGTGTCTCCCACTGCTCTCAGAGAGGACGCGGGCACCTGCTTTCTTTTTTTTTTTTTTTAAGATTTTATTTATTTATTTGACAGACAGAGATCACAAGTAGGCAGAGAGGCAGGCAGAGAGAGAGAGGAGGAAGCAGGCTCCTTGCCCAGCAGAGAGCACCTGCTTTCCACATTGTCCCGCACGGCGTTCCCCCTGCTCCCCCATACTGTTCTTTTTGCCTAGAACAATCCTTTCCTCTCTCCAAGTTGCTGACTCCTTTCATGCTTCAGATGCTGGAAGAGAGGAGTCCCACTCTCAGGGGAGCCTTTCCCAACCTTCCTCCCAGGCTGGGTTGGAGGCACAGTTGCCTTTGACAACTGTGTGGGAAATGATTTTATGGTCTCTCTTCCCTCACTCGACTCTAGGCTCCAGGAGGGCAGGGGCCCGTCCCGTTGTTTCCCTCACCATTGCATTCAACAGCTGTGTCCAAGAACATTCAGGGAATAAACAGATGGGACACTGTGGCCATTGACACATTTACATATTGACCTTGACGTGGCGTCTGAGAATGAAGCAAGTCTAAACAGAAAGCTTGTTCTAACATTTAAAATGCTAGGATGTGTGGAAACTTCCAGTGGCTTCCTCCTGCCTGGACAATGCCTGCAAGGCCCTCCAAGACTTGATCCCTTGTTACCTCAACCCTCTTTCTTTTCTATCGTTTTTTGTTTGTTTGTTTAAGATTTTTATTTATTTGACAGAGAGAGTGAGAGAGCAAAAGTAGGCAGAGCAGCAGAGGGAGAAGCAGGTTCCCTGCTTATTGAGCAGGGAGCCCGATGCAGGGCTCGATCCCAGGACCCTGAGATCACCTGAGCCGAAGGCAATGGCTTAACCAATTGAGCCACCCAGGCGCCCCCTTAAAAAAAAATGCAGGGCTTGAACCCACAACCGTGAGATCAAGACCTGACCTTAAGGGACTGAGCCACCCAGGCATCCCTGACCTTAGTTCTCACTACTCACCCATTTTGCTCCAGGCCACCTTCCTCTTTGCTTTTCTTCAAACCTGCCTCAAGGCCTTTGCACTTAACTGTTTCCCCTTCTGGACCATTCTTCCCACAAAGAGCCACTTTGTTTGCTTTCTGAATTCCTCTGGGTCTTTACTTCAGTGTGACCCCATTCATCTGGTGCCTATCATGCAGTCTATCATGTGCCAAAACTTGTGGCCTCCTATGCATTATTTTTCTCCATTGCCCTCATCATCGTCTCGCATGCAGGAGAACCTGTGTATCTTGTTTCCTGTCTGTCCTTCACACCATTGTCACTAGCACATAAGCTCCGGGAGTACAGAGAACCCTGACTTTATGCACCTATCCCATCTCCAGCATCTAGACGAGGGCTCTCATTACACTTAAAGCACATGGATGAGTCACTGGATTGCAACAGTGTGATAGCTGGCAATAGCTAAAATTGAGAAACAGTATTTTTAATTTCTAAGGGACAAAACTTTTTTTTTTTAAGATTTTATTTATTTATTTGATAGAGATCACAAGTAGGCAGAGAGGCAGAGAGAGAGAGGAGGAAGCAGGCTGTCCGCAGAGCAGAGAGCCCGATGCGGGGCTCGATCCCATGACCCTGGGATCATGACCAGAGCCGAAGGCAGCAGCTCTAACCCGCTGAGCCACCCAGGTGCCCCAAAACTTTTTTTTTTAACAGAGAAATGCCAGCTACTAAATGCAAAAGAAATGATGGAAGTAGAAAAACATACTTTGACAAACTCTGAGTGGATTAATCATGACTTCTGATTTGCTCTATTTTTTTAAATTTGTTTGTTTATTTATTTACTTAATCTTCAGGCCCAATGTGGGGCTCAAACTCACAATCCCGAGATCAAGAGTCACACAGTCTTCTGAGTCAGCCAGGTGCCCCCTATTTTCTACCTTTCTGATGATGTGACATCCTGGGCTCTTGGACTCTGGAGAAACCGCCCCTCCCAGGGCTACCCCTTTCCCCAGAGACTGCAAACGGCTGCCTTTCATATGCAAACTAACCAATCGGGAGCCCAGAGGCCATCGCAGTTGCCTTGGTTCCTCTTGGGACAGGCTCTCACGCTGAGCCACTACTGCCTTACCCTAATCATCCCCAGACCAGGATTCAGCCAATTGGAGAGAGCCGGTCATCACAGAGCCTGATGAAGTTATTCAAACTTTCCAATCCTAAACCCATTTATCTTGCCTCACCAGTTCCTCCCCATGGAAACCATAAGAAAACTCTTGCCCATGTTTTCCCCCTGCATCCCTCTGCCTCCTGACCAAACCTGGTGCTTCCCCAAGGTGGGCCGGTGTGGCACAGGCTGCCCGCTCCTTTCAAGAACTGTAACAAATTTACCTTTTCAGTGGCCATTGTTTCCTGATCTGTTGGTCTTATCATTGCTGAATGATAGCAAATTCCTGTCTTAAAATACTGACAAAATGGGGCGCCTGGGTGGCTCAGTTGGTTAAGCGGCTGCCTTTGGCTCAGGTCATGATCCCAGCGTCCTGGGATCGAGTCCCACATCGGGCTCCTTGCTCGGCGGGGAGCCTGCTTCTCCCTCTGCCTCTGCCTGCCTCTCTGCCTGTGCTCTCTCTCTCTCTCTCTCTCTAATAAATAAATAAAATCTTTAAAAAAAAATTTAAAAAAAAATAAAAAAAAATACTGACAAAATGATTGACTCCAACAAAGATTCTTCATGGGGTCAAAACCATTAGGTGAAGAGTTGGTGAAGAGGAATGGCTGTCCCTAATAGCACCAAAGTGATGGCAAATGGATCCTGGGCTCACCACGAGGTGCAAGCCTGGCCTGCACAACAGGGGACCAGGCAAGGTTCATGGTCAATCTTAGCATCCACAATAGTGCCACCTTGGGTGAACCAGAATCCATTAAGCATTTCGACATCACTTCCAGTTTATGGGAAATGCAGGGAATAGAGGAACAAGCTAGAAGATACCACAGGAGAGCTACCCGATGAATGGAGAAGTAGCTGGTGTCTTTCATAAGCTGATGTCACAGAAAAGGGAGGTATTCGATTAAAAGACACTCAAGGGACTCAACATCCAGATGTAATGTGTGATCCCAGACTGGATCTCCAATTTGAAAAATAAGATCTACAGGACATTTGGGTCCATCGGGAAAATCTGTATATGGTCTAGGTGACATGTAAGACAGAAATATCTGGAATAGGAAGGTAGAGATTGTGACCATACAACAGTCATAGGATGGCATGTGCAATATGACCACACCCTGCAAACACACACACATGCATTATATGCATAATCTGCAAGGATACATACTAAGGAGCTAACTGGTCTCTGTATGGTGGGTATGTCAGGTTTCACTTTTTTTTTTCTTGTCTGTGATTTAAAATTTTTCTCCAATAATCATTTACTTCTCCTAAAGCAGAAAGGTTAAAAGATAACATTGTTATAAATTTAAAAGAGTATCTGCTTCTCCCCTTAAAAACACGCCAACAAGAAGACAAATGACCAGGGTGTTTCTTTTCGTGTCCCCATCAGAGGGGCTGCAGCATATGGGACCCACTTGCAGCTGTGGCTGCTCTTGGGACACCAATTCTCACACAGTTTTGTTAACACCAGGTCACTGGGAGGGTGCAGACTGATGAATTTCAGTCACTGCCCCGCCAGTTCCCGGCAGGTGGGGTTGGGCTGGATACTGGACCTCATTCTTTTTGGAAATGTAGTCTCTGGTAGTCATTCCCAGCCTCTGGTCTGTGATGAATTTATTTCTGCTTGGCAGAAAAATGAGAAAAACAAGGGCACTGTTGTAAGCTTTGTCATGGAGCCAAATGTCTTCACTGTAAAGAACTGTCCTCCTTTTTTCTAAGGTTATAAAGTCCTCAATTTTGGGATATTAAAATGTCCTTCTTTCTCTCTTTTGTTATTGAGGTACACTTTACATGCATGCAAAGTTGCCCATTTTAAAGTGTAGTTTGATGAGTTTCACTAGGACTATGGTTAAGGCAGAACACTTCCATCCCCTCAAAAGTTCCCTGGGCCCCTGTTTTGGTCATTTCCTCCATCAACCCCACAATTTTGAGCCACCACTGATCTGCCCCTCCCATGAATTTTGCATTCTCCATAATCTATTGTGAAGTTCAGAATATAAAGTTGGGATAACACAATAAACACCCACGTAGTCCTCTGTGAGATTTGACAATGAGCACTTCAGTGCGGGTGCTCACCTGTCTATTGCTTTTTCCTTTTGAACCATTTGAAAGTAAATTGCAGACATCATGACACTTTACTCATAAATATTTCAGGATGCAGCTGCTGAGCGTAAGGGCAAAATGTCCTTTCTTTTATAAGATAAAGATGAGAGTAGATGGCAATTTAGAAAAAAAAAATCCTTACTTGGCCAAAATAAAAAGTTGTCAGCCTATCCCTAGAGTTATTTTGGAAATTGACTGCTCTATGAATGCGAAGTCTGGGAACCAATGGCGACAGCAACGCTTGCTTCTCTCAAGGCGGTGTCCAGTGAGATGAAGCTCCAAGCCCCACGCTTCACCTGCAGTGCCAGCCAGCTCACGGGGGTGGCAGCGTGGGGATGTTCAGCTTAAGAGGCTTACGGGCTTCAGGGGCAGGTTATCGTCTTAGGGCTTTATTAGGGCACATGCACAAAGAAAACCGGTACGCCCTGCTAAACATCAACTACAAAATGAAAATCTTGTGTCCTCATCGCCTTGGTTTCCCTGAAGCAGAGAGCCCCGGAAAAGACTGGGGCAACTCTATTTACAAAGAGTGCCAGGGAATCAGAACTTTTAAAAGCCACCTTAATTCCAACATGGACCTCTTGGGCAGCTGGCCCAAGGAGTAGAGGGTGGTTGTAGGTTGGGCTGGCTTACAGTATCTGAAATCATAAATGGGATCCTGGGGGTTCTCAAGTTGGGTAGATGCTTTAAAAAAGAGTATCATCCAAGGGATCCTGGGTGGCTCAGTCCGTTAAGCACCTGACTCTTGATCTCAGCCCAGGTCTTAAACTCAGGGTTGAGTTCAAGCCCTGCAGCACTGAGACTCGTGCCCAGCGTGGAGCCTACTTAAAAAAAAAAAAAAAGGTAAATCGAAAGTAAAAAGAATGTAGTCCACACTCCATCCCTTGCTTGGCTCTCCTCCACAACATGCACAATAAGAAGTTGTTTAATGCTTCCGGGGATGGGGAAATCATTACCACTTTCTTTGAAACAGTGTGACACATAAGAAAATTCTTTCTTAGGAAGGACTCAGCTTCCCTTCTACTTCCCTCCATTGCTGCAAGTTAACCTAATCTCTTCCATGGGTGACTCATCTGTGACTAGGACCCAGGTGCTCATTCCTCATGGGCATTGCCACCCCTTCACCCTCGCTGGGGTCCCACCCCTAGTCAGATTTTGAATGTCCGTCTTGAGGCATTGTGCCGAGAATGGCACTTGGTGTTCCAGGTTTCCATGCTGTATAAACAGCCCCAGGCTGGAGTCCAAGGTTCTGTGGCCCGCTTCCCCCCACCTCACCTTGGGGAAGTACCTGGCCTCACAGCTATTTCCTCTTCCTCTACAGAAGGGGAGCCGGTGAGCTGCCCTGTCTCACAGGGCTGGGGAGATGCATCAAATGTGCAGATGAGTCCCTTAAAAGGAGAGTCGTGTGCAGAGTGGGGGGCAGAGGATTCTGCCGGGCACTTCCCCTCGTCCTCTCCAAGGCTGACATGTGCCTCCATGTGCGCTCTGTTCATTTTCATCCTCATCATGCCACATGGGTCCCAGTACTAGGGAGGCTTCCAGGGGCCATGAAGCTGCTTCGATACAAGATTTCGTGGCTGAGCACAAGCTGAGCTACTCACTCCTAAAGCTGAGCACACTTAGGGGGAGGCCTTTCAGAGGAAATGAATGTTTGTGCACAGGCACCGCCCCTCCACAAATCTACAAGTGGAAGCCCTAAATCCCTAGGGTGACAAGGTGCTGGGAGGTGAACAGGGTTGGATGAGGTCACAGGGCGGGGCCTTGATCTGATAGGATTAGTGTCCCTGTAAGAGACACCCACTCTCCACTCATTCCAGTGCACTCAAGTCGGGTGAGCACAGGGCAGCAGCAGCAACCTCCGACCTCCGAGCTAAGGCCTCGGGAGGGAACCTACCTTGTGGGTGCCTTGACCTCAGGCTACCAGCCTCCAGAGTCTGAAGGAAGAAGTGTCTGTTGTCAGAGCTGCCCCGTTTGTGGTGTTTCGTGATAGCAGCCCGAGCTGACAAGTGCCCACGCTTTTCTTCAGGTAGATCAGTTGCTTGGTATAGATCAAAAAAGTCTGGAAAAAATGGACACTGATCCAGGTTCAGAAGTGTCCCCTTTTTTGCTGGAACCAGACAGGCATGGTGGTGGAACACTGTGAATATACTTTAAAATGGTTAGTTTTATGTGAATTTCAATACATTTAAGACCAGTAAAAAAGAAATAAGACTTTCTACACTGTGACCCAAAACCTACACATGGACGCACAGAACAGTTATCTACGAAACACTTCTGCTTCCTTTGTGGTTTATTCTTAAGTTTTTAACTACTCTCCCTCCCTCCTCGTCATTTGTCCCATTGGCTGGTTACGACCCACCCTTCTGGGGCTGTTTGGTTAGCTTTTCGCTGATTCAGTCCTACTAAATACAAACTTGACTGAGCGTCCATGGTGCTGAGTACCACAGTGGGACAGCGGGGGTCCTGAGAATTGATGTACAGGTTCTTAGAACCATCTGGGCGTGTACTCTAGGGAGCAGCAGCACTGAGGGCTTCCTAACCAGAAAGCAGACTGCGTGCAGCCTGCATGCTGCCTGCCTGGCTCACAAGCTTAACTGCGAACCATCTCCTAAGGCTATTGCTCTGGGAACACAAAGCCCAGAGCCTGATTCACCTCCTCTCCATGTCCAGGGTCGGGGCAGAGCCACAAAAGCCTGGCACATGGCTGTGCACAGGGCCACTGTTCCCATCTGGGATACACATACTGCTTCTATGGGGAAAGTCAACCAGATCCAGCGTGGGGCATTAAAAAAGTCAGCAACAGATACTGCTTTAGAATAAAAAAGACCCAAAAGGAGAAAAGAATGGAGCCCTTGCTGTGGACAACTGCCATAACAGCTCCAATTCATTCCTGTTCTGTCCCCATGCTGCTGGGTGTCGCCCCACACTCAGGCAAGGGTGCTCCTGCCATCAGCTCTTGCCAGAGATGGGACAAAGGCAACCCAGGCGGAGTGACAAGTTCTCGCACATTGATGGGTACAATCTTGCTGCATCATTCTCGTTCTCCTAGCTGCCTGCCAGATGTGAGGGCACCGTCTGCCATTCATCCCCAACTGGGCCAGCCCGGCCCACTCACAGGCTCGTGAGAAATAATGACTGTTTCAAGCCATTACATTTTAAGGTAGTTTGTTATGTTAAATCCTGATCCAAACAAGCCCATAGTAGAACACCCACTGTTGAAACAACTGGGAACATTTGAATCTAGACTGAATAGTTGATGACACCAAGTTCTTACCAATCCTATGAGGTATAACTATGGAACGGTGTCCTTAGTAGTTTGGGATGTGCGATTCAGAGAAAACGACAAGCTTCAGGTTTGCTGTGAAACACTCTGGCGGTAGATGCACCGGGGCTCCTTACACACAAGTGTTTCCTCTGCCTCCTCAGATTCTGGGGCCACTGGATGTGGGTGAGCTCACTGAGCCTGTCATTCAGTCAGGGTTAGATGAGGGCTGTGTAGCCCTGGGGAAAACTCAAAGAAGAGTGGGAGTGTTTGAGGAGCACAGCATGGCTAGAGAACAGAGGATGGAAGAAGTATCTGGAATGAAGGCAGGGAAGGGTTGGGAGGCACAGATGGAAATCAGTAGGGCTGTGCTATGGAAGCCAGAGCTCCCTGAGGTATGAAAATCAAATTATGTGGAGGTGAAGCAGATTAAAAGTAATTTTACTGTGTACCACTTTTCTTCGATTTTCTTCCAGAATCTACACAAATGGGTATATTTCACCTTCCTCAAGATTCCCCAAGTTTATTACTGGCTTGAAAACTTGGGATTTCTAGCAAGTGGACATTTCCATTGGGCACAAGAGAAAAGATGGAGTGAGGGCATCAGTGTGGCCAGCCCCAGGCCATTTGGTGGCAGCCTCACCCTGCGGGCCTGGAGGGGTGTGTGGACTGGAGGTGTGGTGCCCACTAGGAGTCAGGATGCTGGAAGAGCTTCTCTTAGCTATGAAACTCCCCGAGTTGACAAGGGACACAGTTCACAAGATTGAGAGCCACAGGCTCCTGATTATGATCTGAAGCCTCGCAGGAACCCAAAAATGTTTGTGGATTCTGCAATCTGGCAGTCTCGGAGGGGAATTTCATCAGGGCCACTCTTTCCTGGTGCCCACATGGGTGAGGGGTTTCAAGCGCACCTTTCAAAACATCTAGTTCTCTAAAAGCAGGGTTGTGCTGTGCCACACAAAGGAACAGGTAGCTCTGCACACCTTGCTCTGCAACTTCCCAACCAAGCCACCCTTGCGTCCAGGCTGGCCCCTCCAGGCTGAGATTACCCCAGTGTTCACAAAAATTCTCCTGTGTGCCACAATATGAAAGATGCAGAGGGGCTTTGCAGGACCTATAGGACAAAGGCTAGTGCGTATGTGGCATGTGCTTTAAGAATAAGGCACTGATTGATTTATCACAATATTTTGGGAAATGACCTAGGGAACGTAAGTTCATTTAAAAAATGTTTTAAAATCCTCAGCTTCTAAGATATGTAATGTCTGGGTCAAAGCTGACATCACTTACCAGGGAGCACACCAGCTCCCACCACCCAGATTCATCTGGAAAATGGAGAAATTCCTGTGACCACCTCCTACCCCCACCAACAGAAGCCGCAGCAGCATGGAGGATCCCAGATGATCTGACAGATTTGGGGGTGTGTCAGGACCGTGAGTCAGATGGAAGTCCTCTCTCTACCGCCCGTGTGAGCCCACACACAAACACACTCAGCCAGGGCAGTCAGGTGACCTGAAGAGAGCTTCACGGTACAGATGGATCTCAAAGCAAAACCTCTCTCTTTGTTCAAAGTGGAGAGCAGCCAAGCTTCCCTCCAAGTTCAAAGAAAACAGGATAGTTGGAGGTTACTGCAATGCTTACTTCACACTTCTTTTAAGAATGACTTACCCTTCTTGAAAGTGACTACAAAAGGCTCCTTCGGCTTTTTGGAGACTGCTGGCTGCCTCTGAGACTTCAGGTCACAACAGAATCCTGCCCCCAGGTATTGGGCGAAGTGGATGTTCGGCTGTCCCCCCACCCCCAGTCGTCATAAGGGGAACGGGCAGAGGTCTTGGGGGGCGGTGGTGGCTCCAGGAGATCAGGATTTGTCCCAGCACAAGGGTGCTTACTAGAGACCCGAGGCCCTGCGAACAAATCACTCCTCTGTGAGGTAATTCATGGCCCTTTAGCAAAGAGGCCGGAGACCAGTGGGAGACCGGTAAGGCTCATCATCGATCCTACGGACAAAGTCTCCAGTGGGGAACCGGGTAATCGCACCGGCTGCAGTACAGAGCTGACCACAGGGGTCTCGTGAGTGCACTGGGCGCTCACAGGACAGATGCGGAGATTCATGAGACCCTAAGACTTACCTGCGATGTGAAACTGGAATGCTGGTTTACAGGCAGTGGTAACGGAGGCTCTAATGATGAACGATGAGGAGACCCCAGGAAAATAGCTGTTATTTACAAATGAACGAATACCACGAAAACAGATGAAAGAAACAGCTTTTTCTCAGAAAGACAGAGGAGCACACAATAACCATGAAGAGACACAGAGTTTGAAAAGTATATAACCGATTTCTTTTTTATTTACAATCAAGTTCTGCTGGGCAACATAATTAAATAAATAAAAGATGCGCCCTGGCCTGCGAATTCTACCTCCCCTTGAGCTCTTGGAGCAGCAAGCTGGAAGGGGGGGCGGGGAGGGCCGGGGAGAGAAGGAGGATGGAGACAGCACCCCTCCTCACCCAGCGCCAGCTCTCCTACCCACAGCTGTCCAGAGAACAAGTGTGGAAGGAAAAAAATAAAGTGCAAATTAAAAAGTGATGAAAGTACTGGTGTTTCAGTCACTTAGGAACTAAAATGATATACACAGGTAAAATGGTAAAGATAAATGTTTCAAGAAAAAAAAAAAA